>JBBYHO010154688.1:7465-39073 GCA_038382025.1 Adansonia gregorii | reverse complement strand
ATAAATAACCAAGAAACATTACTCTTAATTAAATAATTAAGAGACATTACTTTAAAGACATAACCTTTCATTATTTTAAAAATGTTCCAACATCAGATGTGTATTCTTATAGAACTTGAATATCAAAGAATTCAAGGCTGAAGTCACAAAGAGTTTAACATTGGAAATCAACACAACATGTCGTGTAGTAGGCCCCATTATTTATGGTATATAACCATCTTTCTGCTCCTCCGTGACCAAAGTGGGACAATTTTATAATTACATAAAGTAACGTATTAGATTCATTTAATATATTACATAAAATAATATATTAGTGGGACAATTTTATAATTACAGGAAATTTAGGTTGAGTCATAAAAATTACCTTCGATTCTTTCTGCTTTGTCTGTCCAAAGGAAAGCGACATTTTACTCAGGTTCCGCTTGTGTAAGAATGGACGGTGGAATTTGAGTAGTAGTTTGATATTGGTGGCACAATTTGACAACATAGGCTGGTGAACATTATATCATCAAAGTTATAAATTTATGAGAGGGTGATGCTGGATGCAGAAAATGGCCATGCAAAGTGGAAACCGGTATAAGAAAATACAAATGAAAGCCTCCCAGGGCTCAGAGCCTCCTCGAAAAGCCATTAAACCCAAAGCTTTTTACCCTTTAAGGGAAGAAAGATGGACTCAGAAGTGGAGATTAATTTGTTAAGATCATTCTAAAAGCTTAAGTTCATTAAATAGTTCCTTTATTTTCTAGTTCCCTGTTCCGTGGTTGAAAAACGCAACTAATAAAAAGGGAGAAAAGTGGTTCATTTCATCTATTAATGGTTTGAAACTGGTACAATTTATCAAGTGGGAAAGGTGGAAAATTTATCACAAAATTGTGGTTTACAGTTGCTTAGTGACCGGCGATCAGCTCCTCCAAAAAGCTTTAAATGTAGACTAATTTTCAAAATTATTGTCCATTTACCTAATGGAAGCATTATTTTTATGAATGCATCAAAGATGATTGGTGATTTATAAGGTGATATTTCAACTACCGAGGTGGAATTGCCTTCTATTTTGGAAAGCTGGATTAATAGTTTTCTGCCAAACTCATCTGTTAAATTAAAACATGGTGGGCTGGTCATGCTCACTGAGTGGTTGAATTCTTTATGGGGTTGACTAAGTTAGGTAGTTTTGGATGCCACTGATACAATCCTTTATGATTCCCTTAAACATCATACCTTCATCAAAATCAAGGAAAAAAAATGAAACAAATAGCAGTTGAGAAAGTTACTGGATTGACTCACAGGGGTTAATCTATCTGGCAAGCGGTTGCTTCATTTTCTCGTTTATCAAGGATATATCGATTGTGAGATGTTGATTTTGACCAAAATTAACCATTCCCTTTCTAAAAACACAAATTTAACTTGACGCCAATTCCATGAATACATGTGAATGATTTGGGACATTAATCAGGTACTTGTAAACATGATTCGTGACAGGCAAAAGCTCACTGGTTTGATTTCCTTAGGCGGCATAGCTCATTGAAATTTAAGTATCCAGCTAAGCCTACATGATCCTAATATAACAAAGTAAAACTTATTGTGGCGCACTGGCACTTACTTTTAGTTTCTATCAGCATTTTTTCCTGCAACAGTTGACAGAGAAATTGACAAATTATATCTTAATCAACATCTATTTGTGCAATTTGGGTCTTTGTCATTTTAATTTCTAGCTTCCAAAATATTACCGTCTTTCCGTTCTAGCTAGCTTGGCAAGTTATTGGACTGGAGCAATGGCCTGCACTTTTCCAACTTTTCATCCTTAATCCTGTTTCTGAAAATGTGATTGAATTAAGCAGGGGCAGCCAAGGACGATTTCGAAAGTTGACGACATGTAGACTAGGAGAGGCGTTTGATCTTTGATCAAAAGACAAAGAAGGGCCCTTTCAGTGCAATAATGATAGATGATAGACGAGGATGGCCTGTCTCCAAACCAGCACCAGCTATTAATTATCTCTCCATTGCTCTTTATTGTACAAGACAAGCTCTCTTTGTCCTCGTCTTCCTAGGACTGGGGCCTAATGTTGATTTCTAGATGCGAGTTTCAAATGGGACATGCAATGGAAAGCCGTTGAATAGTAACTAATGCTTTCTTCAAAGCTTTTTTGTTTTTTTTTTCTTTTTTCACCGGATATTCTGTGTATCCCAATGCAATAAAGATGTCCATGTTCAAGTTTTAACAAGGGCTAATCAAGTTGCTAATGAATGAAAAGAAATTGCAAACATGGCTATAAAACCTTCAATCTGTTGGGAAACCGACGTTAGAAATGGTTTGAGAGAGGAGCTGATCTTCTTCAATTCATTGTCAAAAAACAAACCAAACCAAACCAAACCCATCCTATCATAAGAAAAAAAAAAAAAAGACAAAAAGGGCAACAAAAACCATGCCTGGTTAAATCCTTATGACAAGTCGGTTGATGTGAATGAAAATGCCCAGATACACAAATATATTTAATAATAAATCTCACTGATCCTTGATACGTAAGAAAAAAATAAAGCAGTGGTATATAAGTCAAACATGGAATCATTCTTTGCTATTTTGCTTGCTCTGATCTGGCTGTAAGAAAGTTGAAAACCTCTTCGCTTTCCAACTTCAACTTTGATCCACCGAAGACTGCCTTCGGACGGTTTCTTTAATCTTCAGTCCTTAGCCTCTTTTCTCCGAAGAGGTGAAAATTCTTAATAATTAAGCATCGAATATGTCACATCATGTCCTAGACCCCAAAAAGTGAAATAACATGGCTTTTAAGTAGGGAGTTACACATGTTAATATCTACTGGCTTTATTCAGCCTGAAACACTTGTATCTTATAAATAAGATTAAAAAATAAGAAAAATTAAATGAGGTTGATATGGTATCAAAGATTTCCAAGCACAAAAGGATGAAGCAGGAAAAGAAGAAATTTGACATTACCGATGACATTTCATGAGCATGGCATTGGCAGCTGCTTATCACCTCAAAGTTGATAACACGAGATTAAAACAAACTCATTGCTTTATTAGCCCAAATGCATAACTTATCAACGGATTATTAGCAGGATAATAATGAATAATGAGAAGTTAGATATTCATCATTATTAAATTTGATTTTTTTAGATTAAAATATTAAATTTATCAAAAATTTAAATATTTAATGAATTTAAATATATAATAAAAATTATTATTTAATTTAGATTTAAATTTAAATAATATATAAATAATAAATGAATTTATATATTATTGTGGGAATTAATGGAACTCCAGTTCAAATTTTTCAATTATTAGAAAAACCTAATCTAAAGTGACAATAAATGCAATTTAAGTGGGGTCAAAAAGATTGGTTTGACCAGAATTTCTGGCTGCCACCTGTCCTCACCGCCAACTAGCCGCGTACAATAAAAACTGATTATTCATCATCATTGGGCCCACTCTATCCCATCACCATTCATATTTAGACACGTTCCCCAAAATTTTTTTCTCACATGTGACATGTCCACACTGTCATTCCCAAATACCCCCGCAATTTTACTAGGATTGGCTTACAGTAGATTATGAGACAACAAATGGGCGTAGAGGATCACAGCCAAGTTGATGACTTTCTTCTATATAAACCCCTTTCAGGCTAGCACGAGCCCGTCGTTAGCACTTTCTTGTTTCTTTTCAGTCTCTAGAGATCTCTTCAAAACCCGTATCTTCTCTTCTTTTGCTGTTAATCTATCGTTCGTTTCTAGGTGTTCTCTTTCAAGAACTGGCTAACACACAGGAAAAAGTTCTGGAGGAAACCAACAAGAACCAAGAGGTGGTTCTTGCCCTCTATGAAGCCTTAAGGACTCGAGACGTCGAAACTGTTCACCAGATTCTTGCTCCTGATCTTGAGTGGTGGTTCCATGGCCCCCCAAGCCATCAGTTTTTGATGCGCCTTCTCACTGGAGCCTCATCGCGCGATTCTTTCCATTTCGAGGTTGATCCTCTTTCACTTACCACCTTTGGGTCCACCGTTATCGTTGAAGGCTGTGATCACAGCCGTTCAATCTCTTGGGTTCACGCGTGGACGGTTACTGATGGGATAATTACACAAGTGAGGGAGTACTTCAACACTTCTCTCACTGTTACTCGCGTTGGAAACTCTAGTCAAACTCCGCCGTCCAACTACAATTCTTCATCATCATCATCATCTTCAACGGCTGAGATTACCCCTGCGCATTGCCCTTCCGTCTGGGAGAGCAGCTTTTCCAACAGGGTTGGAAAGTCTGTGCCAGGTCTTGTCCTGGCAATTTAATACGATAAAATAAAAAAATAAAAGGGTCTGGCGTTGCATGTCAGCTCCTTGTAGGTGTCCTGCTTGCTGATGGGTTGAAGTACTGTTGTGAAGATAAGGGGGATCAGAGATGTGAGTTCCTTTTAAGTTCCTGCTTGTTTGGCTCGTTTGTTTCCACTGTGTTTCGATTTACTTTGGGTTTAGGGGTCTGTTTGTGTGATTTGTTGTTTGGGAATAGGGACTCTCAATCTGGTGTTGTGTTTCCTTTCCAATGTATCTGCAACTGCCAGAGTGTCGGGAGATTTGTGCGTCCGGCATGGGAAGACCTGCATCTTCTTCATACTCTAATCTCTTTAATTTTATTATCTGTTTCCAATTCCGTCGTGCAAAGAAAGTCTGGTATTTTTGGTGGTTTACTGCTATCCATTAGTTTTACTTCTACATTTTTCTTAATTTTTATTTACTTAAACAAAATTGAGCATTTTATTTAACGATAACTGTAATAATAATAATAATAAGAGGGAAGTTCAATCTTCTTAACCGAATTCTAATTATGCTCCGAGATACAAATGAGTTTTGCATGATAAGAAAATGATTAAAAAAAAAGGAAGAAAAACGTACTGATATTATTTCCTATTTTGTTGAAGGCAGTTCCTTTATAAGAGAAGATAATTAGATGTCGTTTTTTTTATCATAAGCCTCTGTAATTAGCAATGTGTGATGAACTTCATAGATTTATGCTTTATATTTTTTAGCCATCAGCAGCAACCATAAGAGTTTAGTTGCTGACAAAACTACCTTGGCAGCAATAATAATAATAATAATAATAATAATAAAGTAGTGGTGTAACATGTATACGGGAGTTGTTAATACGTAATTAAAGACTACAATACAGTTCAAGTGGTAATCTCGGGCAGGAATGGGAACAGTCGGTTGGCACTTTGTCTTAGCATTTTTTAATAATGCGCCTGATAGTAAAGACACGTGTACATGATGTGGGATCTTCTACAGCTCATCAATACTAGAAAATGGTAAAAACAATTGGGACCCAGTGTCTCTCTGCATTCAATTTGACAAAACAGGATATGATCCACGTCAATGTTCTTAATTTAAAAATATCATTGTAACAAAATTTAAAATTTAAAAAAAATTACTAAAAATAACTACAATTTAACAAAAAAAAATTTAAACTCAAAACGTTTTGGATCCAATAAAATTAAATCTACAATCAATTTTATGTCAGAAAAAAGTGCTTAAATTATTACGTTTTCTTTAAAATCTAAAAAAAATAATAAATAAATAAACAATCAAAATCTACTATTTGATTCAAAAAAAAATAAAAATAAAACCGAAAACATCTTAAACTAAAAAAGTTATAAATTCGAAATCCTGCATACATGCTCTGATGGAATGCCGCAGGTTCTTGAACCATATGATCTAATCATCTTAATTTTGGACTACTATCTAATATTATTAGCTGCTATATTAATCACACGAAAGGGGTGGCCACTCATCACAAACATCACATAAGATAAAAACATAGTGAATATTGCATGATAGGCAACAAATCAGATCATATAAGACCAATAAGAGCTATCCATTTAAGAACATGATTCGATAATATGTCCCCCACGAGTAATATTCAACATCACAAGCATATGCCGAAAAGAATGGGATTTGAAAGTGATTCTTATCAAAATATTCATATCTTTCTAGCAGCAAGAAATTCAACTCTCAATTTTCAATTTGATGTTATAGGATGGAGATGAGATGACCAATTCGTTTTTGTCTTCCCACTTTTCAAATAAGTTCCTGAATTTGAAAGAAATTGTTATTTTTTACATATAAAATAAAAAGCCAATGCAAGGTCCCCCCCCATTTTTTTTGTGAAAAGGAAGAAAAGTGAAAAATAGATAATTATTATTTTCTCCTATATTTTCATCAATTGTTAGCATTATTTTTTTAATTATTGTATTCTTATAAAAATTTATTTTAAAAGTTAAAATTCTTAAATGTACTCAACAGATGTGAGGAATGTGGCTTTAAGATAATTTGGGAAATTTTGTGCTTGAATAAATTTTAAAGAAAATCTTTTGTTGTTGTTGTTTTCGTTATTTTCAATTGATGGCTGGATAAGGAAGGTTGCAATACTCAAAAGATCAATATCTATGAATTAAGGATCTCAACTCAACTAGAGAACTTATTCTAATAAATATTTGTAAAAATTCCTTGAATTGTTTGTACCAAATTTCACATGCTTATCTACAAAAGCAGCTGCTGATTAAAGTTTGTATAAGGGGATGGGGAATGTTGGCCCAAGCTTATGGATTGGTGTCCAAGGAACAATTCAGCATATGTCTCCCTCTCAACCCCCCAAAAAAGAAAGCATATGATTCCATTTTACGCTGCATCTTCCTTTCCAAAAGTTTATACCCCCAAATTTGCCATATCTTTTGCCTCAGCACCTGCATTTGATTATTTTATTTTGACGTTTTACTTTTAACTTAGAAGATTTTTAATTTAAAAATCAGAATCGTTTACCATATTAAAAAGAATAGAGTTCAAGAGAAATTAGGATTATATTTAGTTAACGATCTACGTTGATGTGAAATGAAACACTTAGCATGAAGCCAATTCCATTTGCCTTTACCCTTAAGAACACTGAAGGTAGTTCTTTTTAAATAGAAAATTGAGAGGAATGGGAACCAAAAGCTTCAGAAATAAGGCAGTAGGCAGTAGCTTAATTGAATCAAATCAAGTGCAGGAGAAGAATCTGATAAAAGCACAACTTGAGGATGTTCATTTTAAGATGTCAAATCTAATCCATTTGTAAATTGGTTTAAGAGTTGTGATCAGGAAATGTTGCTGGAGAACTAAAAAAAAGGGAGACAGAACTATTCTTTAGCTAATCCATTTCATTCATAGGCCCTTTGCTGGTTGGTTGATTGATTGATTGAAAATGCAAAAATTGACAACTTCTGTGCTTAAACTTGACAGACCAGTGTGGAAGAAAGTTGAAATATCACCTATCAGTAACCTGTTGCTTATTCTGTATCAAGGTTTTGTGTACATATTTGGATAAGAGCAGAGCTCGACGGGTTGGGCAAAGAAATAGAGCATAGTCCAAGAAATTTGTTATCTCCGTTCATCATGTTTCTTAGCAAGGTTTTGGATGAAAAAGCCAGATTAAGAATCTTGATCCATTTTTGCAAACCTATTTTGCGTTGGGCTGCTTCAACGTATAGCCCAATTTGGTAATTCGAAGGCGTTGGCCTTTTGATATTTCCAATATATCAACCAAATCACAGTGCATGAAGCAAAAAAAAACCCAACCCAAACAAGGGAGCAGGACAAACAAAATGGAAATTAAAAAAAAAAAAAATTGGTATTCTTGATTTGTATAACAGGTCAAGATTAAGGAATATTATGCACTTTAGTTTAAGGTTCATTCCCCTTTGGGATGGTACATATGGAAGTATTGCTGGGATACAAATCACACAGCATTAGAGAGTTCATGCGAGGCATAGAAGGAAAAAGGTGACGAAAAAGAAAAAAAATCTCAATTGAAGATTATACATTGTCATTTTCGTTCATAATCACCAGCAAAGCTACAATGAAGGCATAGTCCACCTCTGGATAAACTTTTACCTTGAAACTTTCTTTGCCCTTGCAGCTCCCCCATGTGAAGTTGTGGCTAACCTGTATCAATAAATTCATTCCTATCACATTGGATTAATTAAACAAAAGCAAGGAAAAGAACGACTCTTAACATTTGTCTATTTGTTGTCTTTAACATTTTTAGGAATTCTTCAGGGATTCTATTGCCAATACCAAATCAAACACATTTGACGAAGAAATTTTTTTTAAATACCTCGGCAATGACTGAATTGCCTCTGCTAACTTTGAACGAAAGGGAAGAAAAACTTGCAGTTACATGAAAATCGCGGCCATGTTTCTTGTACCGGTTTGCTAAGTAAACATCAAGATTGTTTTTGATCTGAAGAGCATTGGATCGTTGCACGCTGCAGAGAAAATGGTTCCTTTCTGAGCTTTCACCTTGATGAATTAGCCACTGCTGTTTCCAGGATAATGCCTGTAGTGCAGAATTTCCATTACTCCTAAACATCATTACAATAAACATTTTTTGAAACTCCAAAATCTGAGGAAAATGTTTACATGCCTTTTCGCGCAGAGTGACGACAGGCAAACCAGCAGGATCTTTCATCACCCTTTTCTTCTGGAATTTCCAGACACCGCCATCCACTTGAAGGAGAAAATTTCCAGTAATATCAAACACATCATAGTGTGCATTAGAAAAAGATTGTATTTTCCTCTTCACGAGAAGCTCCATTGTGTAAGGGACACAAAATCGATCTCCAACAACCTTGACGATCTGATCATCACTTTCCATGCTATGAATCGATCGGCAAATGCTGATATTCCTTTGTTAAACAGAAAGAAAACACTTGAAACGGGAGCCCCTTGGATGCTGGATGCTGGAGGCTGCAAGCTTTATAGCATTTACTTGGAAATGAAGGGAAACGCGGCAACAATGTAAGATTTTTGCTTTATTTTAATTCAAATACACTACAGTGTTCAACATCAAATATAAAATTGCCAGCCAGTACTCTTTTCTTTTTGGTTGCAAAAGAGTCAAACTAGAATACTTATCCTTTACGTAAATCAATTAATCCTCTTGGAAAGGAAGAAGCAAAGCAGATGGAAACAGAATTTCAAAACAAAACCATCCAAAAGATATACTATTATATGCTTAGCATCTATTCAGAAACAACTTTTAAAACTTTTTACCTCGGGATTTTAAATTAAATTTGATCATTTGGGACTTGAAAACATCAATTAAAAAAAATGTCACGATTAAATTGACCCATTTTTGAATGCGGAAAACAAGTTTTTTGAAATTCCAGGCTCCCATTTTACCAAAATTTTGCCAAGCATAAGATCTCCATATATAAATAATGGCATACCTTTAATAGAGAACTAGATTTATACAGGGTAATCTGACTTTCAATTATTGAATGAAACTCAAGAAAAACTATGAAGATTGGAGAAGGGAAAATTAGGAGAAGAAAATTTACCCTTTTTTTTTTTTGGGGTATAAAAAGAAGAAAATTCTGGTACGTGTATTGTTATGATTTTTAAGAACATTTATCCTTAATGACAACTAAAGATTCTAATTTTGAGTATCTAAATTTAAGAATTTAACCAAAGTATTTGTTTGTTTTTCCTAACAAATATTGTATATTTTAAGTAAGTTGTACACTATTTATTTGTCATAATCATCCATACCATATCAACCATTGTAAACTTAAACCATATTTGGTAAAGATTTAAGAATTTTCAACCAAATATTTATCTTGGTAAAAAAATTGATAAATACGGCCTAAATTTTAAAATTTTTATCCTGATATATAGCATCTATTTTGAGAATATATAAATTAAAATATTTGTGCACAAATTATTTCCTCCATCCCATGATTTTGACTTTTCTTGATCATATTTTATATAATTAATTCAAAAAATTGAAAAAAAAAAGAGAATTTCAAAAAAGAAAAAAAAATCTAAATGCTTTAGGTTACTTGGTACTTTCACTCCCCAAGATCTCAAGATAGAAACAGAAAGCATCAAATAATCCAAACAAAAGCACTAAAAAAAAAAAAGAAAAAAAACCCATTTCCTCTGCTTTTTCTCTTTCTTAATTCGTTAAAAAAAAAAACTCAACATACAAATTAAAAAAAAAAAATTATGGGAAAATCAATTCTTGGTACGACGGAAGGCCAAGACTTTGCAAAAGCAGTCCCATCAGACAAACTCCACAAGGCAAAGCATGTAAAACCCATATCGAGAAACCGAGTTTCTTGCCAAGAAAAAGCGAGTTCGAGTGGGATCCGAGTCGACTCAGAGCGAATTAAGCAGAAGGCAATGGATAGCTGGGGTGACAAAGATCGAATTCCCTTGGCTCAGGTGGTTTCCGAGTTGGTAAAAGGATGGTTTCAAGACGCTCTTAAGGAGGCCAAGGCTGGTGATACCAATATGCAAGTCCTTGTTGGACAGATGTATTGCAGTGGCTATGGTGTTCCTAAGGATGTCCAAAAGGTCCCTTTTTTGTTTAGTTTTCTATGTTAATTTTGGTTTCTGGGTTCAATTTTGTATGTTTGATTTAGATATAGATGCTTGAAAGGGGGCTAGTTTGATTTATTTGTAGCTTTTCATGTTGGTATGATTTTACCTTGGTGTTCTTTGTTGTCTTGGAACTTTTGTTTGATTTATTTCCTTTACTGATGCGGTCGTTGTTTTGTAGATGCCATAAAAAGGGGCTAATTTGATTCACTTTTTCAATTTTTGTTGTTTCTTATGCTGGTATGATTTATCTTGTTGTTCTCTGTTTCGTTGGGATACCTCAGTTTTATGATGTGTGATTTCCAACAGAGTCGAAAACTCAAAATGCATGTTTTTACTTCTTTTTGAAAACTGTTGGGATTTGGATCTTAAAATCTCTGTCTCTTTTTTTGGTGTTTCTATTGGGGAGAAATTACTTCACTTATTTGAATCTTAATTAATTACAATTTGAACTTTGCTAGCCCTCCATGTTGTTTCCTTTTTACTTGCATTTTCTGCAAAAAACATGTGCTTGATTTGCAGAACTTATTCCTGTCTTGGTTGATGATATCTAAGAGGTCTCCATCCTTTTTTCAATTTGCTAATAGACTATTCTTCCTTGTTGAAAGTTATGCTGCTTTATTTCTTGGGTAGTTTGAGGTATGGTACAGTAGTTGTGAATTTGGAATACTGACGGTAGTAGTTAATAATTTCTTCTGAAATTAGGGGCGTGCTTGGATTGGCAAGGCTTCAAGGAATCGATCATCTGCTTGGAAAGTTAGTGATAAGCATCCAGGTTCTCTCTCTCTCTCTCTCTCTCTCTCTCTCTCTCTCTCTCTCTCATAATAAGGTCGTTAACTGCTTTCATAAATGATCTTTCTTGGGTTCCGTTCAGGTTACAATGCCAGTGACTCTGACTCTGACGATTTGACGGGTGATGCAAAATAAGGTTGGACTTGTTTTCCTTTCAAAATTATCCGTATATAGTTGTTTCCAATCGTTGGATAAGTAACTTCTTGTTAGGTGTTTCTTTTAGTTTGTTGTATAGAAAACTGAGATTTTCCGCATTTATGGAATTATCAGCTATGATCATGATAGGTATCTTGGTTTTTGACTTTGTTAGTTATCACTCTATCTTTATGCCTCACTCAATTATTTTTTTAGGTTATTTGAGATATTTGAATACATGTTTATCTCTTGTAATGATGAGACTTGCATATAAATGCAGCATTCCTTTTGAACACTGAAATAGTAATTCTTTGTGATTGTAGATAAGAATATAGAAGTGGTTGACATCCCTATCTCTTCTTTTATAAATAATGAGAATAGTGAATACAATTGCAAATCTTGCTGTATGTGGAAATAGATGTTATATATGGGGTATTGAACACTGAGCTATTATATTCATTTTTCCTTTTGCAGTGTATTCTGGGCCATGCCTCTTCACTTGCTGCATTTCGAGAGATGGTTTCTATTTTTTTCCACTCTCACTTGATTCTTTTGACTGCCTTTGTATCCTTTATGCGTCAACATCTTTTTTCTCTCAAGTGTTGCTGTATTTGATATTGAGATCATAGATTGTTGTGACAGATTTTTATTTAAAGGAGTTTCATTCAAGGGGATACCTTTTTCCATTTAATGAATTTTGGTTTTTTGTCGATTGCAATGATGAAGTAGAAATCCTTTTCGTTGTTCTTAAAGTGTGACCCTTAAGGATTTGCTTGGTAAAAATATCCTTTTGCAATCTACGCTGTTGATTGGAAAATTTACGTGAGCTGGTCCAACTAGAGGCATTGGTCCGGCCAACATTAATACGGTTTTCAGTCTTTCGTTGCCAAATGGTCCATTCATATGTTTCGGCATCCTATATTATGGTAGAATACTCCCTTAGAGATCAATTGTAGGAGTGCGTCCATGTTTCAAACACACATACAATGAGAACAACGATAGGATATAGAACACCCTCAGACAAGGGAAGAGAGAAGGGAACAAAGATAAGACTTTGCTGCCTTCATTGCATGCTTTGGTTACATAGACAAGAACACAACTTTAAGATGATCTTGTCGAGTACGTGTATAATCATCGCGTTATCTAACATAAATAGAACAAATATAACATCAAACATACTTATAGCAAATGATAATTGTGTACTTTATCACACTCATACTTGCAAGATAAGGATACATAAATTCTGTGCATATTAATCGCTGCTCAAGATGTGTTGGTTCCATAAGGACAATGTTATCTACCTTCTCTGTCTGTCCCTCCATTCCCATGGCTTCTCAGGGTTTGGTGATGCCCAAAGGCCGATTCGCTTTGCCCTAGCCTCCTTTTCCCACTAATATTAAATACGTACTCAGGATCATAAATTTCGGAGTTTTAACTCAAGTTAAGTCCAAGAATGAACAAGATTGTTGTTTGCTTACAGTAGCAAGTTCACTCCGTTGGTCGTAGGCTACATAATGCCATGCAAGCCCTTTCTTTAGCATTACTTCCTGTTTGACAGAGACGTTATCGGATTAATTTGTTCTTACCAGGTAATCAAATTCAAGCTAAATCATATATACCTGCACGAAAATGCCATTGCAGTATACATCTGCTACACAGCGACCGTAATGATCTTTCTCATAGACAAGCACTCTCAAACACTTCCCATTAACAAGCTTAACCAACTCTTGTTTTGCTTCGTCTCCATATGGCATTGAATTCTCCGGTGCATCTATACCCCTGTTTACATTCAACAAACCATCAGTCTTCAATTTAGAAAATAGAACATAAAAATCCAACAAGCAGATAACTTGACCTTAGTCGAATACGATACTTTCGAGCGAGGATCTCCTCATTTTGAATTTTTATGATCCTGGAGATAGATGGCTGTTAGAAAACCATTGGTCTCGAATGAAATGGTAGCACTATGCCTAAGAATTGAATGAACAAGATTTGACTAGGTGAAGTTAAATATAGCTAACTGGTATTCTGATTCATTAATTTTCTGCAGAAGCTTATCAGCCTTGGCATAGTTCTTCTTAGCACGTGCTTCCGATCTTCGGACTGCAGCCATTCGAATGTCTCTAGGTACACTTGCCAACTCCCTAGGATCAGCAGTACTCACACAAACATTTATACCATCCCCATCTGGTACCATATTCCTAGCTACCTGATTAAGTTAGAGAAGTTCAGCATCAAATCCAAGATATATACAAATGGCTTTTATATGACAACTCTGAATTTTTTTTTTTTTTAAATAGATAACATCCTCACAGGTAGTGTATGCATTTCAAACTCCACTCCTTCAGGCAAGCTTGATGGGATTCCATTTTCTGTCACCGCAAAGTCAGAAGGAAGACCATAGAATTCCAGCAAACCCTAAGTTGATTAGAATACAGAACATCACTGCAATGCATTATCTTTTTGAATTATTACTTGGTACATTGACAGTAAAGTTTTTTAACTCTACGAATGAGGTTAAAACATTGCTATGAGCCGTATTTATGTAGTTTTTATTATTTTTTATATACATTCAAGATATATGACAGGGTTTTAATCGGCTCGTGGAGTTAAAAAATCCACTGCCAGTAAACCAAATAATTATTTTAACTTTTTTTCCTCTAATCTGAGAAAAATGGAACTAGCACAAAGTTTTGATGCTGTTGGCTTATTGTACCTTAACATCTGTCAATTGATGTCCATGCATGGTCTGAATAACAAGCATAGTAACCTCTTCAGGTGTTTTTGGTGGGGGTTTTGCTTGTCTCCATGCTTGCAGTAGCCTTCCATACCTTAATGTTTGAAAGATCACAAAAGCAAACAGTGGAAGTCAACCAGATTATATTGATCATCACATAGGAAATTCAGTCAATTATATAATTGAAGTTTTTAATTTTCTTCAAAATGATTCAGTTAGAGTTATTAAACAACGGATACAATATTTGAGACAGAATATTGACGATCTGTTAGTTACCATTTGACCTGAGCCTTCCTTGATGATACAACATGCTGACTGAGACCTTCAGGAACCTGAAACCAGTTTACAATTTAATAAGCAGATTTGCTTGTTCAGCTCAAAAAAGTTTAAAAAAGAAGACACACAAAATAACCATTAAAAAGAAAAATTACTAAAAGCCAAGCCAACAGCATCTAGCCCAACAAGAGGAGAGAATTTGATTGGAGGACTGATCAAGAAATCTACCTGGGAGGTGTTTTCAAAGTTGAAGAGATCATGGGCAAGTGTCGAAACCACAGGAGCTGTTGTGGTATAAGAGGGTCCTGCTGAATCAGAATCCTCAGTGGTGATGGGTTGGAAACATTTTCCATATAGGAACCTAAGGGCATTTTCCATAAAGGAACGTAAGAACATTTTGATAACCCCTCTCAACCTAAACTTCTGCAGTAGCAGAGATGTTGAGGAGTGGGAGACTGAGGAGAAGAGAAAGCTCGAAGAAAAGCAAATGAAGACTTCTCGTGGACTTCTCTACTTTTTTTTTTTTAATATTCAACGCACCATTCAATGAATATTTATGCAGATTTTTTTTCTAGTTGGAACTGCTGACCTTTACACACGATATTTTATTAGTATCCTCCTCACCTCAAGGCTTTTATAATTCTTCAAATACATTTTTATCCTTCGACTTATCTAGTATTTAAGAAGAGATGGAAGGAAAGGGGCAGATAGAGAGAGTGATTTTGGTAAATGTCTTTAAAATGTAAAAACATTGGGGCCACCTTATGCATGCCTTAAACTGATCAATTCTATCAGGTGAACTTTACTATTTGATGCTCAAGAGTTTACATAGATTTGCAAGAATCAGATTGATAAAAACTTATGTTAAAACACTTTCTCTTATTGTTTGAACGAATGTTACAAACACTTTCTAAAGTCAGGACAATACCTACATCAATCAATGAGGGTTTTAAGTAATTTGCAGATTTTCCTTTCTCATTCATTCCTGTTGTTCAGCCATCAACCCCCGGTCTTCAGTACAAGTTAGGGCAGAAAGTTATTTTTCTTTGTGCTGGTATCAAATGGTCTATGCCAGGTATAAGGAAGTTGCAATTCTTTAGATGTTCACTTGTATCGGGACAATGTCATCTGCTTTCTCGTGTGTCCTTTCTCCATTCCCATGGCTTCCCTGGATTTGATGAAGCCTACAAACCAACTCGTTTTGCTCGAGCCTCTTTTTCCTACTAGTTTTTATACAAGTACACAGTGTTTGGAATTGACAGTTCTATGTTTTAAATTGAAAGAAGTGCAAGAATGAAGAATTGTTGGTTACTCACAGTTGCAAGTTCTAGGCGTTGGTCATAAGCTGTGTAATGCCATGCAAGCCCCTTTTTTAGCATAATTTCCTGTTTGACATATAAATTAGAAAAAAAAAAAAAAGGAAACAACTAATTGGCTCTTAAAGAGGTAAGCTTAATACCTGTACAAATTTTCCATTGCAATATATATCACCTAACACAGCGGCCATAACGATCTTCCCCATAGACAAGATGGTTCAAAAATTAGAAGAGAGAAATGACTCTCAATTGAAGAAGAGAATTTATTATTTTTTGATGCTAAATACAATAGAATGATCCCTATTTATACTAGTTTTATAGGTAATTATGATTTGTATTTTTAGAAGATAACTCTTAGAGGAGATTATCAATTACAAAATAATTTGATTTATAAGATTATTTGATTTTTATCTAAGATTATCAGTTACAAAAAGATATTATCTTGTGATTTTTATCATTCTCCATTATCTTTTGATCCTTATCATTCTTCTCAGGTTGGACTGGACTCGACCTCGAGTCAAACTCAGCATCGTCCTCAAAATATGATGAAATATCGACGACATTGAAAGTAGCAGAGACTCCATAAGCACCTAGTAGTTCAACTTTGTACGCATTGTTGTTGATTTTCTGCACAACTCTGAATGGACCATCGACCTGAGGTGATAACTTAAATTTTAGTTGGTTTGGAAATCGTTCCTTTCGCAAATGTATCCATACCCAGTCTCCCACTTTGAAAGTTTGCTATCTCCTATACTTGTCATGTTGAGCCTTGTATGTTAAGTTTTGCTTTTAGATTCGCTCTCAAGCTTGTTCATGCAACTTTTTGATTTCCTTTGCCCTTTGGTCTCCGTCGGCACTGTATTGTCATTGGTCGGATGAAGGGATCAAGTCTAATGGACTAAGCGGATGCGTGCCATAAATGACCTCAAGTGGACACTTGCCAGTAGCTTGATTAATTGAGTTATTGTAAGTGAACTCAACCTGTGCAAGTATAAAATCTCACTGTTTCAAATTTTTTCTGACAAAGCTCCAGAGTAGGTTTCCTAGAATCCTATTAACAGATTCAGTTTGTCCGTCTGTTTGAGGATAGCTCGCACTATTAAATTGAAGCTTAGTTTCCATTCTTTTTCTATAAAGTCCTCAAAAATGGCTTAAGAACTTGACATCTCGGTCAGAAGTGATAGTTTTCAGAATGCCATAGAGATGAACAACCTCTTTGAAATATGATCCTGCCATTTGAATAGCATCATCGTCTTTTGGCATGGGATAAAATGTGCCATCTTTGAAAATCTATCCATAACTACCATTATGGAGTCTTTTTGTCTTTAAGTCGGAGGTAGTCCAAGAACAAAATCCATACTTACATCTTCCCAAGGTGCATCTGGAACAGGAAGAGACATGTATAATCCCGTATTTTGGCTTTTGGACTTAGCCAAGTGACAGGTTCTGCATCTTTGGATATCCCTATTGATATCTCTTTCAAGCTTGGGCCAGTAGAAATTTTCTTTGATTAAGGCCATAGTTTTATCTCATCCAAAGTGAGCTACTAGTCCTCCGTTGTGGGCTTCCCAAATAATTGCTTCCCATAATTCCATGCTCTAAGAATATTAGAATCATCCTTGTATAGCTCTTTGATAACTTACAACCCAATAACTTTTGCTTGAAGAGTAATTAACAAAGTATGATGTCGGTTAAGTGCATCAGCTATAGAATTCAAGGCTCCGGCCTTGTGCTTGAGCATGAATGGATAAGATTGCAAAATTTCACTCTAAGAGGCATGTCTATGGTTGATCTTCTGTTGAAACTTCAGATGCTTGAGGGCTTCATGGTTCGAGTAGAGAATGAACTCCTTATTCAATAAATAATGACTCAAATGCTGTAAAGCTCGAACAATGGCATAAAACTCCTTATCATAAATGAAGTATTTTATTTTGGCCTCGTTTAACTTTTCACTGAAGAAAGCAATCGGATGTCCTTCTTGGCTCATAACGACACCAATCCCAGTATTAGAAGCATCACAACTGACTTCAAACACTTGGTCAAAATTTGGAAGAGCTAGCACAGGGGCTTCTGTCAAACACTTCTTCAGTTTCTCAAAGCTTTTCTTAGCTTACTCTGTCCATTGAAACTTACCTCATTTGATGCAGTCTGTAAGTGGTGCAGCAATGGAACTAAAATTCTTGATAAATCTCTTATAGAAGGAAGCTAATCCATGGAATCTTCGAACATCTTGGGTAGATCCTGGAATAGGCCAACTGTTGATGGCCTCAATTTTGCCCAGGCCAACTCGGACACCTTCAGCGGTGATGATATATTTTAAAAAAATTCACTTCATTGTTTAAGAAAGAATATTTTTTCATGTTGGCATAGAGTTTCTACTTTCGAAGAGTCTGGAATACTTGCCGTAAGTGCTCTAAATGATCGTCGGGGTTCTTGCTGTAGATGAGAATGTCGTCAAAGTAAACGACCATAAATTTCCCAATAAAGGGTCGAAGTGTATGATTCATTAGACGCATGAATGTGTTAGGGGGAATTGTTAACCCAAAAGGCATCACCGTCCATTTGTACAGGCTATATCTTGTTTTAAAGGCAGTCTTCCATTTATCTCCAGGTCGAATTCTGATCTGATGATACTCGCTCCATAGGTCAATCTTGGAAAAAATAGTTGCACCATGCAGCTGATCTAACATATCATCAAGCCGAGGTATCAAGAATCGATACTTGATGGTGATCTTGTTGACTGCTCGACAATTGACACACATTCTCCAACTTTCATCTTTCTTAGATACCAAAAGTAAAGGCACAGCATAGGAGCTGACACTTTCTTGAATTATTCCTTTTTTTAACAACTCTTCCACTTGTCATTGAACATCAACATGTTCATGGGGACTCATCCTGTAAGTAGATTTATTGGGAATTACTATTATTGGAATAAGGTCAATTGTACATTGGATATCACGTATTGGTGGTAGTCCAAGTAGAATTTCATCAGGTACGACATCTGAAAATTCAACTAGCAATTATTTGATTTCTGGCAAAATTATGGTTTCTTCATTTGACTCAAGCAATAGGACCAATCCCATGTTTGGGCTTCTGCTTTCGTCACCTTGAATTGTTCCTTGGCAATTAAGGACACTAGCGGCTTTGACTCAT
This sequence comes from Adansonia gregorii, assembly GCA_038382025.1. Classification (NCBI taxonomy): domain Eukaryota; kingdom Viridiplantae; phylum Streptophyta; class Magnoliopsida; order Malvales; family Malvaceae; genus Adansonia; species Adansonia gregorii. The sequence goes on along the minus strand of JBBYHO010154688.1, from coordinate 20,254 downwards.
TCTTGCCTTGGTTATATTCACTAGGCGGCAATGGTGCTAGCTTGATCTTCACTCCATCCTTTATAAAGGAATAAGTGTTCGCATAACCGTCGTAAAAAGCATGGTGATCATATTGCCAGGGTCTCCCTAATAGAAGATGATAGGCATCCATGGGAACAACATCACACCATACTTTATCTTGATATTTTTGCTGATTGAAAAAGAAACATGGCATCGTTTAGAAGCTTTAACCTTATTTCCCTTGTTAAACCATTGTAATTTGTATGGATGTGGGTGAACTTGAATGGATAGGTTCAGCTTCTCCACCATGTAGTTGGATTCTACAATCTCATAGCTTCCATTATCAATGATTACATCACATACTTTGCCTTGGTTAGTACAGCAAGTGTGGAAAATATTGTGACATAGCCATGACTCCTCTTTTGCTTGCGCTGTGTGCAAGCCTCGCCTGATCACCAATGTTTCACTATGGTCGACGAGTGTGACTACTTCATCAAAAATTGGCTCCTCATTAAATATGGGCTCGTCTTCTTCTTTAGATACTACATAAGCTTCTCCTTCAATAATGGTGACGACCTTGCGGTTAGGACATTCTGAAGCAATGTGGCTGAAACCTTGGCATTTAAAGCACTTAAGTGCTTTGGAGCTGGATTCTCTAGCAACTTTAGGTTGAGGCTTCTTTGAAAAGCCGGGTTGCTGAACTGGAGTTTTGCGAACATTAGAAGGATTCTTGGTAGAGGACGGAGGTTAGTAAAAAGGTTTTCTAGGTAATTGCTTCTCAAGATGGATGGCTAGACAAATGACGTTGTCTAAAGTCCAGTATTGTTGAAGCTGGACCTGATGGGCGATGTTAGTGTTCAACCTTCTAAGGTAGCGGGCTATTATTTACTCCTTTTTTTCTTAGATATCACATTTCATCATGAGCTTTTCGAATTCCCTGATATATTCCTCTATAGATAGAGTCTTTTGGTGGAGATTATGTAGTTGAAGAAAACAATCTTGATAATAATGTTCAGGTAGGAACTTACATGTGAGCTCATGTCATATCTTTTCCTATATTCGAATCTTGCTTTTCCCTTCACGTTCAAGCTTCCTCTTAAGATTTTCCCACCATATGGAAGCATGCTTCTTAAGCTTGATGGCAACAATTTTGACTTTTTAGTCCTCTGGCACCTCTTGATATTCGAATACTCATTCAACTGTTTGGAGCCACTCTAAGAACTCATCTGGTTGGAGCTTCCCTTGAAAATCTGGAATGTCCACTTTGATATCGTTGTTGCAGATTGTTGGTCTCCGAGGTTGACGATTACGAGTTGATGATGTGTCGCTATTATCTGAATCAACTTCTATTTGTCTTCCTTGTGCATCCAATTGGGCTTGTTGGACATTCACCATCTCTTGTAGTAATTGAACTTGTCGTCTCAATTTTTCTTTCTCAACTTCGTGCACAGATCTTCGTCTTTGAGGCATATTGTAGGCTAGTGAGAATAAGGGGTATGGCTTAAGAATGAAATTACGAATTAAGTTTAAAAGTTGAGGTCAAAATGAAATTTTAAAACATTTAGGGCTTGGGTGTAATTCAAGAAATTAAGGGGTTAACTTGTATTTTGAAAAGTTTGAGGGTTAATAAGAAATTTTGAAAAGATAAAGGGTTGTACTAAAATTTTGAATAGCTTAGGGGTCAAAATGTAATTAAAGAAAAAATGCCGACAGAGTGATGATGTGGTAGTTAAGGAGACGTGGCAGGTGATGGTTGGGTGACGTGGTGATGACTGGACAAAGAGCTGACGTGGATGATGATGATGTGGTGAAAGTGACATGTGGCAGATTGTGGTTGGATGACGTGGCAATGACAAGGCAATTATGCTGATAGGGCAACGATGTGGCAAATGTGACACATGGCACGCTATGTGTGGCTGATGTGCCACTAACTAGACACCTCAGTGCTGATGTGGTAACTGATGTGGTTGTCTTCAACCTCTGGCTGGCGTGTGGTCTTCCGGCGGTGGCGCATAAGAGCGCGTGCTATACCTTCCGGCGATGAAACTTTCCACTCCAAGGTTTTTCGACCTCCTAAATATGGTGGAGACCTCCTTTTGGCTGAAAAATGATCGGAACTATGGATTTCAAAGGTGACAATGATGACTCTTGTCAGACTACTTCGAAGTTTTTAACTTTAGGTTGTTTTTCAAACACTCCCCGTCTCTGGAATTCGGCTCTAACACTAAAAATGGCTCAAAAATTAGAAGAAAGAAATGACTCTCAATTGAAGAAGAGAATTTATTATTTCTTGATGCTAAATATAATGGAATGACCCCTATTTATACTAATTTCATAGGGGGTTATGATTTGTATTCCTAGAAGATAACTCCTAGAGAAGATTATCAATTACAAGATAATTTGATTTATAAGATTATTTGATTTTTATATAAGATTATCAGTTAAAGAAAGATATTATCTTGTGACCTTTATCATTCTCCATTATCTTTTTATCCTTATTAGAAGAACTCTTACACATTTCCCTTCAACAAGCTTAGCCAACTCTTCTTTTACTTCTTTGCCGTAAGGCATTGAACTCTTCGGTGCATCTATATCACTATTTACATTCCATAATTTATTAATTCTTAACCACTGTCATTTTAGATGAGATTTAGCTCATGGAATATTGAAATTCAAGAAACAAATAATGTTACCTTAGACGGATGCGATGCTTTCGAGCTAGGATCTCCTGGTTCTGAAGATTTAAGATCCTGGAGTAAGAAGCTAGTTTATTAGAAACCACTGGTGCGCAGCCGAAGAATTCCTGAAACAACATTGATCATCTAGGGGTGATATAGATAGCTAAACGCCTAAACCTGTATCCTGAATCAGTAATTTTCTTGTGAAGTGCATCTGCCTTTGTATAATTCTTCTCGGCACGTGCTTTTGATCTTTTAACAGCTGCCAATTGGACGTCTCTAGGTACGTTTGATGACTCCCTAGGATCTGTAGTACTTGCGTACACTTTTATGGTATCCCCATCTGGTACTGCTTTCATATCCACCTTGTTTAATCACAGCGTTTTCGGTTTAAATCCATTTTCCAAGTTACTTCATTGAATGATAATTTGAAGATTGGAGGAAGGCAGTCCTTAGCGGTAAAGTCTGCAACTCAAAACTTAACTCCTTGAGGCAATGATGTTGGGGCGTTAGCAGAAGGCTGGACAAGTGTATGGGGAAGAGGAGGACTATAGAATGCCTAGTCCCTACAAAAATTTTTTTAAAAAAAATCTCACAATGCATTAATTCCCAGTTCCCTTATTCTAACAAAGTTGTGGCAAATCTCAATAGTGTTTTAAGATTGATACTGATGCTTCTTTGTACCTCAACATCTGCCTTTTGATGTCTCTTTAAGTTCTGAATGACAAACCTTGCAGCCTCCTTGGGTTTTTTTGGTGGGGCTTCGCTTCACTCCAAGCCTCTACTAGCTTTCTATACCTTCATTAGTTGTCAAACTTTAGACAGACCAGAAAATTAAGCCAAAAAAAAAAAAAATCATGTCATTATTGTTCATAGCACAAGAAATTAATTAATTACCAGTTAGCCTGAGCCTTCTTGGATGAAACCACATGCTTACTTAGCCCCTCAGGAACCTAAAACAAGTTGGCAATACAATCAAAATGATGATGAGAATTAAACCAACCCGAATTTCTTTTTAGCTCAAAAAGCCTAATAAATACTCAAACTAATCGTATCTCAATTTCTATTTCGTCAACAAGCTAACAAAAATATAATAGCAGTAATGCTCAGGAAACATACCTGGGAGGTGATTTCAAACCGAAAGATTCATGGATAAAAGACAGATTGCAGAGACATACGTGGTGGATTTTGATTGGTGGACAATGATTAACTGTTTGGTTTTTAACGATGAAGGTCTTAGAACTGTACGCGGTTAAACTTGAAAGTCTGCTGTTTGCCGTATATTGCAAGAAGAGTATGCTTACGGGACATCACTTGGAGGAATGCCCGCCCGGGCACTGTATATTTATTACAAACCAGCCAAATCTCAGCTTTCATCAGTTTCCCGCTTTATCTACAAAGGCATATCTGAATCAGTTACTGCTCAGAACATTGAATTACTACAGCAAACTAGTTAACAGCAATGGCCAATGTAAGTAATGCTGTTCACAGAAATTTTCATATTACTAATGGTTTTTACTTTGACCCTTTTCTCATAACGCAACGAAAATTGTTTAATTCAATGTAAGTAATTCTTTTGTACAGCAATTTTTTTTATATAGATAGTGAAACTGAAAGTGAGGAATGTATCCAGAAAGTCTTTACACTTTTCGTCTATGATTAACCTTAAATTTTCTTGAGAAATTTGATTTGTTTCTTACTGTGTTTATGGGGTGTGGCAGATACTGAAACATATCAAGTCTTCATATCAAAGCTCCTCAGAGGATTGGCTCGCAAACAAGCAAACCATTTAGGAGGAAGAGGCTGATAAGTCTCAAGAGTCATCCTACAACTTGCATCCATAATCAACAATGATTGCTACCATAATTGAATGTATTTTCTGCTTTTTGAACCAATTCCAAACAAGATTTTCTCGGCATTCATGGAGGAAAACAAGCACCAACTAAAAATGAGTATGAGCTTTCCACCAACAGTGATTTTTTTTCTTTTTTCTACTATTTTATATTGCAGTAATTACACTAAAAAAATGATAGGCATGGAATATAAATAATTTGGGAAACGTTAAGATTGAATATACTTCAACAGCCAGGATTGGGAGGTTAATTTCCTTTATTACCGAACAAAAAAAAGTTACAGACTAACTACGATCTATATACAAAATATTACAAACTAAAAAAAAAATAAAAACTTCAAACTTTGAAAGTGACTGTTCTGGGCCCGACGGCACCTCCCACGCATCTCAACTCAGCATGAGTCCATCTACCTTGGTTGGTGTATACTCCTTGGACTCACTTTCACACTCAGTCTTCGGAATTGGGAGCTTCCTCAAGAAACCTAGGCGACTTAGCATTAAATCGGAACTTCCACCACTTGGATGCCCCAATGTGTACCAATCTCTTTTGACAATCTCCTTCCTTTCCCTCGTCTAAAAGAAAAAAAAAAAGGAAAAGAAAAAAATTACCAACACACACCCACGCACGCACACAAAATGAGATCCAAGTTGTCCTGAATGGACTCGTCGAATTAAAGGAGTGACGTATGGGTTGCAGAAAAAAGTCGACCTGTTAGTCAAAGATGGTATCGAGGTCGTCGATGAAGAGGGGGTCCTCGTCGTTTTGGGGATCGTGGAAGCGTTCATGGAGCGAGTAGTCAAGGAAACAAGGGGAGGATTGGACAAGGGCCCACCATTGATCAAAGAAATCATCGACCGTCCGATAAGCCAACCGAACGAACAATGGAGCGTTGGGATTCAAAGTTGAGGATGATGATTGCTGAGAAAGAACCTCCATTGAAACTCAAAGTTTTGTCAGAGAACGAAGCAAAAAACATTAAAAAAAAAAAAAAGAAGCTTTAAGACGCTTGGGAAAAAGTAAGGATAAGAATAATAAGATCAACACCGAGTACGTTGACTGCAAATATAGTGGGTAAGCTTACTAAACGGACATGGATTGTAGTATAATTTCATTATGACAATTCATTTTTTCTATTTCAATATTTTACTTTCCCATTAATGTAAATTATTGTGGCCAATTTTATTTAAAAAAAAAAACAAAAGTAGTAGTAAAAGATTTAATTTCTCAAGGTTATCTGAATTGGGGCAACATTGATAAAACGGTGTGATCGTTGTGCTTTGATGGACCTCCCCGAAGTTGATTTGTAACAAACACAAGAACTGGAATCGACGTGTTGACAACTGGACATTAGACTGGATAGCTGTTCCAAGGAAAAGAGAAGAAAAAATTTTCAGACTGACAAACACACAATGGAAAAGAAAAAGTAAAAAGAGGAATGGGGCAGGGTACAGCGGAACAGAACAGAACAGAACTTTATGAATTTGTTTTGATCGTTCAGTGGAGGACACAATTTGATTGAATTTATGATGCAAAGCAATGACATGGCCATTGAAACACAGGTGTGAATCACGGTTGTTTGATGTTACAGTTCTTTGTACCTCGTCAATAATCACGGAGGATGTTACTGTAAATCACACAATTTCTTGGTTTTAATTAAGTCTACTAGAATAACAGGCATGCATTCCCACGTCTTCAATCAAGTTTGAAAATAAATAAATAATAATTTCTGCTCAAGCCATCTTTGTATGGCTGTATGACACCCAAATAAGTGCCATTTAGCTTTGCATTAATTAATTAATAATTTTAATCATTGATTGAATCAATAGCCTTTTTTTTGGGGGTGGGTTGGCAAGCTATTGAAATTAGTATATTTGTAGTTCACTCTGTTATGACCAAATAATCCAAGTCATGGGTTTATTAGATATGATCCAAAGAAGCAATTAAAAAAGCAATATTTTTATGCTTCCACCAGTTTTATTTTGGGTTGTTAATATAAAAGAATGGACGGTAGAGCAATAGTTACACTTTTGAGGAAGTTCCCCATGGATATATTTTTCCAGCAACCAAAATTGTTGACTCCTAATTTGCAGTCAAAGTCAATGGCAAATTCTGCTCTAGTTTTTAGGACAACTATCCTTGGATACTTGTCCGTACACCTTTTTCTCAGCTACATCCCCCAACTCTCTTTCTCTATCTATCAGCCCGCGATATCCTTAAACTTACGAAACTTCTGCCCGACTTCCCCTTTTCCCATAAAATGATTTTTCCCCTGGAGTTCCAAATCAAGCAGCTTCAACCGCGTAAAATTCTTATCAAACTAAAATAACAACCCAGAAAAGCTACCCACCGCGTTCACATTTCCAAGCACCCACACGCTTCCTTAACCTGCTGACTCTCTTTTAATTCTTCTTCTCCAAAGTCCCTATATATAAATGACTAATTCCTAAACCCTTAGTTCACATCTCCAAATTTCAAATCAGAACCTTTCACATTGGGTAGTTCCGGCAGCATTTATTCAATCACTTTAGTCTTAGAAACAGAATATGGAAATCACTTCTTTCACATTTCTTGGTCCGGAAGATTATTCTAATAATATCAGCAGCCCATGGTTTCAGCAGCTTGACAATGGGTTCAATAAAAAGCGTAGAAAGGATGAGGATTCCAGGGGCGGTGGTGGCAATGGATTCTTCAACAAAGAAGAAATGAAGAAGAGTGGATATGGAGATATCCTTGCCTCGTTGTTGTTATTAGAAGAAGAAGCAAAGCAAGAGGAAGATCAGTGGATAACTGAATCCCAGCAAGACAAAGCTTTGTTTGAATTCAATCACAAAGGCAAAGTTCAAGCAATGAATGAATACTACAGTCAGCTTCAACATCATTACTCTGAAGTTGATCATTTGGATAATAGTTTAACAGCAAAACGTTCCCGAAATTCAGCTTCTGCTTTGGCAGTGGCGACTACCATTGCAACAACAGCAGGGAATGACAACGTCAATGTCAATGTCGGCAATGAAACGACGAGTAGCGGTTCAGGTCAGCAGAGGAGGTTATGGGTGAAGGATCGATCAAAGGACTGGTGGGATCGTTGCAACCACCCTGATTTTCCAGAGGAAGAGTTTCGAAAGGCGTTTCGGATGAGTAAAGCTACATTTGGAATGATATGCCAGGAACTGGAGCCGGCGGTGATGAAAAAGAACACTCTCTTGAGGGATGCCATCCCAGTTCGACAACGAGTGGCTGTTTGTATTTGGAGGTTGGCTACAGGGGAGCCGCTTAGGCTGGTTTCGAAACGTTTTGGACTGGGAATTTCAACTTGTCATAAGCTAGTCTTGGAGGTATGTTCAGCTATAAAAACTGTTTTGATGCCCAAGTTTCTTCAATGGCCTGATGAACAGAAAATGAAGGAAATTAAACGAGAATTCGAGTTGATATCAGGGATTCCAAATATAGGTGGTTCATTATACACAACTCATGTACCAATTATAGCACCCAAGGTTAGTGTTGCAGCTTATTTCAATAGAAGGCATACAGAGAGGAATCAGAAGACTTCTTATTCAATTACGATACAAGGTGTGGTTGATCAAAAGGGGATTTTGGCAGATGTTTGTATTGGGTGGCCTGGTTCAATGCCTGATGATAAGGTGTTAGAGAAGTCTGCTTTGTTCCAGAGGGCTACCAACGGGGGTTTGAAGGATGTTTGGCTTGTTGGAAATTCAGGGCACCCTTTGATGGATTCCGTTTTGGTTCCTTATACACACCAGAATTTGACTTGGGCCCAACATGGTTTCAATGAAAAAATAGGTGAGATTCAAAACGTTGCGAAGAAAGCATTCGGGAGATTAAAAGGGAGGTGGTCCTGCCTACAAAAGCGAATTGAGGTGAAGCTCCAGGATTTGCCAATGGTGCTTGGGGCTTGCTGTGTTTTGCATAACATCTGCGAGATGTGCAATGAAGAGATGGACCCTGAACTACTACAGTTCGAGCTTTTTGATGATGAAATGATACTTGAGAGTAATTTGAGGTCTGCGAATGCTGCGCATGCCAGGGATCACATTGCTCACAATCTGTTACACCATGGCCTCGGTGGCACCGGTTTTCTTTAGTCTTTTAAGAACATGTCTTCTATGTCTTGGTATTCTCAGTGTAAAATTACAAACAAAAATAGTCACTAAATTTCGCAAATAAAAAAATTCCAAATTAATTAAATTAAATTAAATTTCGCAGTTCCCAGGAAACTATTACGTTCTCACCGAATTAGACCCTAGTTTCTTTCTAAAATTAATGGACAAGCACGCTCTTTCTAAAATGTTACCACATAAACCAAACCCACATCATTTTTTTAAAAAAAATTATTTTGTCTCTGAGCATTGCAATACGTGTCTAAAAGCTTAGTGTACAAAACCAAATTTAACTGATACAAAACAATTCATAAGCCAGTCTTCAACCTAAAATATGCTTAACCAACTATTCCATGATTTCCTGGGAATTTAAATGACTGGCAACATTGAGAACCTACACATACATTTCGTGATTGTGCCCAGGCAGTCAATCAAAAGATGCAACAAATTAAAAGGACATTGAGAAAACAAAAGGCAACCTTAGGACTTTGTGACATTATCTCTACAAAAATACTACATGTAGGAGTGAATCACCTGATGCCATGAAAAGATGGCAAGACTGCAATAAGAGGGTCTCCATACCCGACAGCATCTGTGCACACAGTTGAAACAAAGGCAGTGATCATATTTCAGACTTGTAGAACCATCCAGAATATTTTAAGAATTAAACCAACTGTTACAATAGTCCAGGTTTAGGTTTATGTTTCTTTGGCATCAACCATTGCTTGCCATAGTGGAAATTAACTTTCATCTACTCTCCAGTAATTATGCATATGGCATTGCATCAAACCGAAACCCCATAGAACTTGTCAACTATAAAGGGACTCTTACACATTAAGACATAGAAATAGATATGAAATGCAGACAAAGTTATACCTCCATCAGCAAAGAGGACCTTTAAGACTTCTCCAGCAACATCCGACTGTTAAATAAATCAATAACACACACCATTAAACACCAACTTAAAAAAGGGGGAAAAAAAATCTAGAACTAACAAATGGAAATAATTTGCTTTTACCTTAACTGGAAGTTCAGTACCAAATTGATCCAAGAATCCAATCACTTGACCTTCCTTGATCAAATCACCCTGCAAAAAAACTCACTACATTAATCCTTTAGGGGAAAGGACATCAGTATCTCCTATAACTTAGCGCCAGCAGATGCCACTCAAGCTTTTGTGCAGGTAAGAAATATTCACACTTTGACAGATAGGCCAACTAACAATTTGAGAAATCTCCAATTTGTAATCAGACAGAAACTGATACCTCCTTGCAGATTGGAGGCTGCTTCTTTCCTTTCACTGTTCTACCCCTTCGGAATGTGCCAACCTGCAGTAAAGTGATGATGGTTCTAAAGATGGTGTTCCAAAGAAATAAAAAAGAGAACATAGCCCTTGCTTTTGATTAAAAGCACATACAATTGGAGAAGGTACTAGAACATAATTATTTGATCCAGAAGCTTCCAAGGCAGCTAACTTAGATGACTTCCCAAAGGAGACATTTTTAAACGGTGTAGGCTTCTCTGAGGAAGGTTTTGGTGGTGATGGAGGAGGGGTCACAGCAGCTGATTCATTCATTGGTTTAGTGGGGATGGGTGGAGCTGTTGTAGGTGAAATGTTGGACAAGGGAGCTTTTGTGGCACCAACATTCCGCTTCAGATGCATTTCAAAGTCTCCAATCTGTTAGAAGGCAATAGATGACTGATTAGGGAAAAAAAAGTGTGGGAAATGCAACACTCGTAAAAGAAACTAAAAACATGTAGATGGCTAGCTGCATTACTTTCATTCCATGGTCAACATGGAAGGTTTCAACACTTACGATTTGACGTAATTGCTTAGAGATCTTTACAAGAAATTTTCACGTTAATCCCTGAGTCATGAGAATAAGTTTAGCAGAAGCATGCAAATATACCACATGACAAGAGAAAAGGAAGTAACCTTCATTTTCAGCTCAGCGACCTCCGTCTCATCACACACCTCCAATACCAATGCCTGACAGTTTTAAGTAATTATTATGTTAATTATCTAGCCAATTAGAATCAAAACAAAGAAGTTTTTGTTAGATCACCATGAAAGGAGCAAAAGGTACAATGAATGAAAGACAAATATAAGAAAATAGGTCAAAGAAGACTCATCGTGAAGAAAACAGACATAAACATAGTAGAAACTGCATAACAGCAACATAAAGACAGAAATAAGCACACCCAATAAAGACTACTTGATATAGAGAAAATCAGTTTAGTAGATTTCAGGGCACCTGAAGCGTTTCCTCAAAGTGAGCGGTTTTGTTAGTGTTCAAAATATAGAACATCTGAAAATTAGCGTTGCAGTCACAAAGTTTGTTTTAACTCCTAGCACTAATACTACTTTTTTGCTCCAAATGAGGCAGATACCAATATTAAGCTAAACAACATCAATCAAGTTGGTTAGAATGTAAGAAACAAAGAAAACCAATTTGAAAAAGTAAAGGCAATCACAGAGAAGAAAACATTATATCATTTTTATAGCACTAATAAATTCTCCTCAGAAAGAAGTAAGCAATGACAATCAAGAATAGAAAAGACACTCAATTTGAAGATTTAATTATCACCTCAAATCCATTTGGAAAAGTTGCATTTCGTGAGGTTGTCTTCTCCAAAGAACCTTGTGTGGTGCGACCTAATGGAAATATGGCAACCATAATAAACAACTTTGAGCATGTAAAAGCAGAGAAAATGCTAAGCTGTAATGTAATTACATAATAGATTGAAAAACCAGAAAACATTTTGCTTCCAATATTTAAAAGAAAAAAGAAAAAGTAATTTAGCTTTTATTGACCAATATAAATCAGAAACAAGTGAAAAGCCAAGTCTGTATAGGAGAAAAACCCAAATGCAACAGTGATTAGTTTGAGCACCATGTCATGGTTCAACTGCAAGCAAACTCTAATTAACAAATTTTATGAAAGGACTATCAGATAAATTTTAATCAGAAGTCAGAGACAATAGAAACTCACCATTTGACTCTGCTATTACAGTAGCTCCAGTTGTCTTCACACATGATATTAGATTTCGTTTTATAGAAGAATTGTTCTTCCAGCCAAACATAAAGACTGGGACACATGAGTTTCTTGAAGTGGACCAGCAGCCAGAATGCATATGAACGATAACAGGCCTTTCAAGGGAGCAATGTGCTTGCGCAACAGCACCTACAGAATCTAAAATTTTAATGACAGTATGAGCTCTCAATGGAAAATAAAGCCATATATGTGAAATTTAAATTCATAAAGTCACATACTTGCAACCATACTTTGCTAATATATAGAAATTTACCAATTATGTGGTAAGAAATGGATGCCAACAAAGAACCAGATAAACCAATAGCATATAATGCTATCTGTACCAAGATATCCCAAAATATACACAATAGAAGAAACACGATTTTAAAACGAATCCCAACTAAAAAGAAAAAGAAAATCCAGAAGCCAAGGAATAAACATTCTTAATGCTCAAACTGTTCAAAATGACTTGGCATTTTAAGGATAAAACTCAGCACTTTCTTTTTCTCTTTCAGTCCATTTTATCGAGGGAAGGCATTGGGCAATGGAAAAGCCAAAATTTTATATGGAAAACATTTACAATATAGCTCAAACATTAAATATCATCGTTCCACAGTGTAATCAAACAATGAAAGAGCGCATATCTGACTGCTCCAAACAGAAGTCTTGCAAAATTTCAAAAAGCCTTTAGAATAGGATAATGTGCCAATCTTATATTTCAATCTACCTGTATAAAGAAATGAAAAATAAGACATTTTTAGAAGAACTACCAAAATTAGCTTCCAATACAAACTCCCAAAGATAAGACCCTCATTTTTTGGGGGGGGGGGGGGGGGGGGGAGTATTGATCATTGGAGATAGAAAAAAGCATGATCTCCCAAAAGTCGAAACTTTTATACGAATAATATTCAACATTCAACAGTAAAACTCTATTTTTATGGAAATTACGAGATTCAAATACTTGGCTAGATTAACATTCCCCATTGATATTCACCGCCTAAAAGAAATAAGTAAATACTAAAGGCAGATCTCTCTCTCTCTCTCTCTCTCTCTCTCTCTCTATAATTTACAATTAATTTTCAATTTTCTTTTTAAAAAAAGACAT
>JBBYHO010154577.1:0-27890 GCA_038382025.1 Adansonia gregorii | reverse complement strand
AATTAATTGATAGGAGAAGTGGCTGGAGGTAAGGTGAGTTGAACCTGTTGAGTACTAAAAAGACAAAAAGTGAAAGAGGTATTAAAAGTTGAGACTCTAAATTATATTTTGATATTTAAATCAATTAAAGTGAGAGATATAAGAAAGTAAGCAAAAGGAATGAGCTTAATGTTAAAGAGAATGTCGGTTTATTTTTTTTATATTTGAATTTTATGTAGTAATATAAATGGTTTGTTATATAGAAAATAACAATTGCGTGTCGTGTGTGTTTTGAACTCTTGAGCAAAGGGAAAACAAAGGGGTCATTGTCAATCTTGTTTCAAAGTAGTGTGACCTTTTGGAGCCTATCAATTGTTTCAAAGGCAGGCTTTGTTGTTTTCCGTGCAAGCGCGTTAACTCAACGTTGTCGTTTGAGGTACGCAAGGTGTAGACACCGACTAACATTCTCTAAACAATTTAAGTTCCCCTTAGGCAATAACCATTCACAAACCAATTAAAATTCTCTTTCTTTTTTTTTTTTTTTTGTTAAAGAGGATTTATCCCTTTCAACATTGATTGATTAATGCTGTTGTGTTACATCGCATTCAATTTGAAAATCTTGGTTGATTCATGCTTCATTTGATTCGTAATATTATTATATCGTATTATTATTTTATGATTAAATTTTAAGAGTTTAATTATAGAATATATTTATAAATTATACAGAGAAAAAAAAGTTAAAAACCACTTGAAAAAATGGTAAAAAAGGTTGATTTTACGCCATTAAATCTTTCAGTATTTTTCTCTTGTTGAAAATATATTTAATTACTAAGATACACTATTTTTAGTTTGAAAACCAGTTTTCATCTTTGAGATTTTTCTCATATTCTAATATTGAAGTCATCCTCGACAAAACCTTAGAACTTAATTGAAAAGCTACAAGCTTTGAATATTGCATAAATTAGTGTGTTTGACGAGAAAAGTACTAATAACTCAAAATATATTTTTTACTCTTAAAAATTCAGAGCAGAGGTCGAATCAATACGACCTTTATTTATATTTTTAATATTTAAATATTAATTTAATTAAAAATAAAAATTAAAAATAATTGATAATTAATAAAAAATACATTCGACTTAATGATAGAATTTTTTATATAAAATTAAGAGGTTAAAAGTTTAAATTGATTAACTATAATTAAAATTTTGAAAAAATAAAAAAAATATATAAATTAAGTTTTTAATTGGTTTAACCCGATTTTTATACGTTGAACCAAGTTTTGAAATGTTGCCTTTATTCAATAATATTTTCTTTACTTGGTATAATAAACTAAAAACAAAAGGGAAAAGGGGTTTTAATTAGACTTAGTTTGGTTTAAAAAATTTTTGAAGAGAAAGAAAATGAAATTATTGAATTTTAATTTTACATGATTGGTTGACATAGAAATATAAAGGATTTTTTTTTGAAGAAAAAGGGAATATGCACAACAGTTTTTTTCCTCATATTTTCCGTCAAGGACACGGAAGCAAAAATTTCATGGAAAAAGATGGTGACAATTGGAAATTAAAAAAAAAAAAAGAAAACAACTGTTGCTAACTCGTTGTTAATGAGACGTGGTCATTACTTTATTAATTTTTTTATATAAAATCATCATTTATCGTGTGCAATACTCGTCTTAACAAATTTAAAATTATTTTAAACATGAAATTTGATAATATTTTAAATAATTATATAAATATTATACGTATAAAATTAAAAAATTTTATTATAATATAATAAAAATTATAAATATATTAAAATTAATTTAATTATGAAAAATTTAAATTTAAATATAATTATAATATAATAAAATATATAAATGATTAAATTTAAAATTAAAATATTTTTGTTTAATTTTTTAGCGTGATATTCTGTCAATTCCTTATGTCACTTGACCATCTTTGTCTATCTCTATCATCCCTTGAATGCTTAGCATGATATCCTGTGGCGTGCCAATTAGGGCATAGGATTTGACATTTACCAAGTAAAGATGGAGTATGATATCATTTATGAAATCATTAATTTATCGCAGTGTCAATCATGAATTCATTGTGAGTTTAGACTCGCATGTTTTTTTGTGTTTTTTCAGTGTGAAAGTAGAGCATCGTATCTACCCGCTCGGACGCTTAGCGCGACTCTAGCTTTCCCTTATTCCCGCAGCCGAACAGTCCTCCCCCGACTGCCGTACTCAGTACACCACAGATGTAATCCAAAATAAATAGCTGTCGCCCCCCCCCCCGACACTTACTCACCAACTCTCCCACGAAGCCCACCCCGTCTGCCACGCGCAAACAAGGCAAGGGCTGCATAACTCGGTTCCCTTGATACTCCCACCCACTCCCTAAAATTAAAACATTAAACTACTGAACATTATGAAACAAGGATAAATAAAAAAATTTACCCTATCTAAAAGCACAAGAGAAAGAAATAATAAGTAATTTTTTTGATAAAAAAAAAAAAAGAAAGAAAGAAAGGTGAAGCTTTGTTTGCGGTTCTCTTCCAAATGCAAAGTCCCTATAACCATCGGAAGGGACGCCAAGGCCCGCCACCAACAATCGTTCCCTTACCCGGACAGGTGTCATTTCGTATTATATGCCACGTCTCATCCATCGGAGGACTCATCGGGAACTCCGGCGCCGTTGTTTCCAAACTTCGTCGAGAGACTTCTTCTCGTATCCACTGCGAGGAATCGGTTCGCGGGTCGGTCCACAGGGTTATATTGATAGTCGGCTCGGGATCGATCGAGAGACGGTTTAGTTTGGGTGGTGGAGAAGAATGTGACGTGTCGTGTGCTCAAGAGGCAATGATTAGGGTTTTCGAGCGCGTGTGGAAAGTGGAAGCGGAGAGAGAGTGGGGAAACGCGTGCATTGGGGAGGAAGAAGAGGCTTTCTGTGGTGTGCTGGCTGATTCGTCACAGATTGGTGCCGTTGTGGGGAGAGGAGGGAAGAATATTGTCAGAATGAGGATGGAGAGTGGAGCTCACATTAGGATTTTGCCGCCGCCACAATGCGGTAGAAAAACCGATGAGTTAATTCAGGTGAGCGTCTATTTTTATGTTCCTTTGCTTCTCCAGAAAGTGAAAGAAAATTAGATAATAATTACCCTATGTGTGAAATTGGAAGGTGTTGTTGAAACTTTTTTCAATGTTTATGGACTTAAATTTTGATTAAATTCTAATAAAATTATATTTTTGCTTAGCAACATTCTTGCATTCAAAACTTGAAGATCTCTGAGAGATGAACAAAGAAATTAGTTCATGAGAGGGAGAAAGTTAACTTTTTTGTGTGTTAGATTCTAGTGATATTGATGTTAAGTTAATGGTAGAAGCTTCTGTAACGGTCTTGATGTGGTGTGAATTTGATCATATGGGATAATATGAAAAATTATTATCACCAAATATTGTGCTTAATTGTGTTCGTACTTCCTTTGAATCACAGAGTTTAAGAGACAATTGAATGAAGAATATATGAATCAATTTGACAATTTGGTAGAGAAAGACTAGGTATTGTAAATGGTTTGGGTTATGGTTAATCCATTAATGTCACTAAAATTTGTTTGTTTGATTCTTTTTGTATTATGGCAGATAACCGGTGGCATTTTGGCTGTCAAGAAAGCACTGGTTGCTGTATCTGCCTGCCTTCAAGCCTGCCTCCCCTTGGACAGAGAGCGAACACCAATGAGTACACCTACTGAGCTACCTTCAAGTGGGACCTCCCCTGATCCACTCAAAGAATTTTTTCCTCACCTTAGTTCGCTGCTGCCACTTATGCCTGCCAATTCTTCAATTGGTGCTTCAAATGCTCACTTTCCATCTATGGATGCTGATGGAGATTCCAAACTGGATTCAAATAGCACGCAAAAAGTTGTCTTTAGAATGCTCTGTTCCAATGGTGCTGCCGGGGGCATCATTGGTAAGAGAGGGGCCATAGTCAGAGCTTTGCAAAATTATATAGGTGCTTCTATAATGTTTGCTGCCCCAGCAACTGAGTCTGGCGAGCGTGTTGTAACCATTTCTGCATTGGAGGTGAGTCTCAAAGCTGATTGTTAAGGTTTTACTAATGTCAGTAGTTTCAGTGGTTTTTACTGATGTTCTATACTTTTCTTGTTCTTTCGCTTATCAATCTTTTTCCGTGCTTTCAACATGTGGTCACACACAAAAGCATTGCCTGTTCATACCCTTTTATTGAAAAGGGGTTTTGTTTATTGTAGAACCTTGAGTCATGGTATTCTCCTGCACAAAATGCTGTTGTGCTTGTATTTGCAAGATCTGTTGAGGCGGACATTGAAAAGGGACTTCTATCAAGCCTGAGTAAGGGTACCGCTGTAACTATTAGGCTTCTAGTTGCATCAGAACGAGTCAGCTGCTTGAAGGACAAAGAAGGCACGGTACTGTCTCAGGTTGTAGACGTCACTGGTGCTGATATACAAATATTGGATGAGGACCTGTCAGTGAACCATTATCCAGAGAATGTAGTGGAGGTACAAATGTTAATTGTGTTAGCATTATTATTATTCAAGTTAGTTGCGATATGGGAGGATTCACCGAGTTTCCATCCTTATTTGAGTCCAGCAGAAGTAGGTGCTTAGATAATGTGGTTCAATCTTATTAGTGATACAAATTATGATACAATAATTTAGTATAATGAACATTTTCAGTTAGACACATGATTTTTTAGATATAATAAGAATATTTCTAAGCTCAATGGGCTTTTCCCTCCTTTTGGTTTGTCCTCACTGCTTCCATCTTTTTGATGGTTGATATCGAGAGCAAATCTTCATTTAATGATTTAACTTATAGAATCATGGAAGATTTTATTGTATTTTGGACTCAAGATTGTCCATATCATGATGATGCTTCAAATTGGTGTGTCATCTTGAATACTGCAACATACCATCCTTTCAGTTGTCAAGACGGGGTTACTTGCTGCCTGGGCATTTTAGGCTCTTGAAAAAATTTATGTTTCTGTTTGTAATTCAGTAACTAATGAACTTTTGGATGCCACTTTGATAATCAATTTCATCTTGAAGGAGATTGTATTGTTGTTATACATTTTCCTTTGCAGATTACAGGTGAGTATAAAAGTGTTCAGGAGGCTATCTTTCGAGTAACTTGTAGGCTAAGGGATAATCTTTTGCCATCTGAACTGCTGAACGAAGTTAGAGCCAGGAACTGCCATGGAAAAGTAAGTAAGACAGGTTCTCCTCAAGCGTACCTACCAACAAGCCCATCGTTGGACATTGATCATGGATCTAATTTACCTCAAAGAATGCACCTCAGGCCCTCAGACAATACCGGTGGTCCTCTGCCAGTAAAAAATCAGCCACAACAGGTAAAAGCTCTTTTGCCTTTTCTTTTTCCTCTTAAAATATTGCTTTCGCTAATCTGATAGGACTGCATACAAGGACCTCAATGCTCAAGTGTGTTTAGTCGCAGACTGCAGGGAATAGGCAAATGGTTGCCACTCAAGATGTGGAGCGAAGCTCAGCTGCCTTTGGAAGGAATTTAGACCTTGAGAGGTCACTGGATTTTCTACTTCCACCTGAAGTGCTCAATGAAGTGGGAGGAAAGAGCCCCTACAAGGGAGGGAGTGAGAGTACTTCTGGTTTGCTTCAATCATTAGGTGTGTCTCTTGATTCTGTTCAAGAGAATACTTTAACAAGAGCTATGGGTAGTCCACTGAAATCTCAGCCGTCAGAGGTGAAAGAGATTTATTTATTTATTATTTTGTACTGTTCTTTGTTGCTTGCATTGCCTTAGTATTCCGAGGATATTAGTTCTGTCCAAGGATCTAAGTGATTTGGGGAACTGTGATTGCAGGCTGCAAGGAGAGGCCATAGGTTGGCCAACGCAGATGGTAGAGGGGATCTAGAACTTGAAAGGTCAGTATTAGATGAAAGATAAGATCCTTGCTATCAATTACCTAAGCGTTTTACTTGTATGTCTTTATGGTTATGGAAGACAAAATTTGGGTGATTGAAACACGCACATTCAATATGTGGGTTTTATTATAGCCGTTGCCAAGAGTAATGTTGAGGTATAGGTCATGATAACGGCTTAACTGTTATTGGAGCTGCGTTCATCACACACTTTGATTGTAGGGAACTCAATTCCTTTCTCATATACTAATCCTTCGTCTATTAAAGGGCATTTGAGAATCCAATAAATGATTCTCTTTTGTCAATCTGTGTCTCTTGGCGATCATGACATTTGATACTAACTTATCCTTGTATGTTGCGTGATTGATTATAGGCAATTTACCTTTGTTGTGAAATAAAAAAACAAAATTATATTGCAAACTTGTATAGAAAAATTTAATCTGATATGCAGTTTCTCATTTACACAGCCGTAAGCAATCTGCTGTAGTGAAAAATACAAGTGTAGAGATTGTTGTTTCAGAAGATCTTTTTGGGTCTATTTACGGCAAAAATGGCAGCAACCTTGCTCGACTGAAAGAGGTAATGCCCATTCACTATAGAAAAAACACTCAGACCACTGATCATGCTGTATTGCAGTTAGCTTCCCAAATTATCTCACTTATTGGATATGAATTTGTGTGGTACTGTAAAGTCAGATTTCAGGTGCAAAAGTTGAAGTTCATGATCCTTGTTCCGGTGAAAGTGAGGGAATAGTTTTCATATCAGGGAGTCCAGATCAAACTCTGGTAGCGCAAAGCTTGCTTCAAGCCTTCATCCAAGCCAACCGGTAATCTTCGATACCAGATAAATCGATCTCTCTCACCTTTTCCAATCACATTATTTGCGGGTGAGATAACTGAGTTTTGTTGCTTGCTAGAATCGATGTTTTTTTTACTGTCCAAGCCAAAGGAGCTTTAAAATTTACATATCCCACGGCTATCATAGTTCCTTGTAGAATCCATGTAGAAATACGACAATAGAGTATAGGAGTGACAGTTGATACGAATTTGGTAAAACGACAAACAACTTAGCAAATCTCTTTAAAATCATCGAAGGTGAAATTGAGTTTTTCTATTTTTTCTTTTTTTGACTGATAGGGACGGTTGGTGTCTTGTTTGTCACTTTTTTTTTCCTATTTGGGAATGATACAATAGATTTTAGTCTTGAAATGTCAATCACTGAACCGTAAATGTTTAGAGCATTGTGTTACATTTACTCACAACACCCATTGAAACCAGTCGTTTTCTTTACGGGTTTGTAATCTATTGTATATTAAATTAATGAAACAGTCTCTGGATATTAAATTAATGAACGCCCTTAAAGTAGGGGATTGGTCCTGCCTTGCTCGTCATAATTATTACTATCCTAAACAAAACTAAACAAGAGAGGCAGTTTTAGGGATTTGATATGTCTCGAGCTGGACGTCTTTGGAAAATTTAAGGATTTGAGAATGGTTCACGATAGATATCTATACATGTTAAACGCACATGCACACGTGTGTGAGCGCATTTTTGTCAACTTCTTACTATATGTAGGCTTTACGAAAGTTTGTGTGCGTGTGTGTGTGTCTATATATATATATATATCAAAATTTAACTTGGTGATTTTGTTTAATAACTAATCTCACTCTTTATCTGCGTCTCTATATTTTATGATAACTCACTTTAAGAAAAGGCATCATATGCTTACGTTATACTTGGTTTATTAGAATGAAATAAAGCTGTAATAGAATAACTATTATGTGAGAATGAAATAAAGCAAGAATGAAATAGAATAGCTATATACAGTAGTTTAATTCAGTGGAATAAAATGATACAAGATTTGAATTCCTTAAAGCAATTTTTTATTTCACCTAAAATCAGAATAGTTATTCAGTGAGAGGGGAGTTCAAAATGGTTATTTGATAATTTTTCAAAATAAGACCTTTGCAAGTTATTTCACAGAATAGCTATTCTGTGAATTAAACAGTCGTATTATCATAACCTATTGGAACAAGATTGTAATAGCATTTTTATTATAATGAATCAAACACATTGTTAAATTGTTTTGAACCCTTTATATTCAATTAGCATGTATGCCATCTAAAAGCAAGTTGGTAATTGTTAATTCTGTGGGCTTATTAGGCTGCCCTGAAAATGTTAACGCTAATAATATTAGATATGGGTCATGGTAGCATGCTTTAGCTAGATATATAATTAAACAGTAAAAGGTTTGACTTGAAATTTGTAATTTGAAAATTGATTCGAGCTCAATTAAATTTTATTTTTAAAATTGAGGTCATTCAATTAGACTTATTTAACTAATAAAATAAGAGCTTGGTTTTTAAATTGTTTTCAAATTCAATTATTTGTACTAAAGTTCAAATTGAAATTGAGATGTTCCGATACTAATTTATTAATAATAAATATATTGAAAAAATTTATTAAGCTCGCAGGCTACTAAAACTAAGCTTTAATATATGCAAGCTCAGCTTACTCGATAGTTGAAGTTGTTCGAAGTCAACTCGACAATGAGTAATTGAATTTGAATTTTAAGATATTGCAGAGATTTTCAAATACATAGAAAATTTTCAACAAAAAATGAATATATTTGTCTTATAATTAAATCTATCATTTACATTCAAATTTAAGTAATATAAATGAAGTTCAAATTCTAGAAAAATGAAGACAAACATCAAAGAAAAATGAGAAAATCAACATTATAGGGAGAATCTTACATTCAGAATAGAATGGAGCATTCATAAATTTAATGAGAATTAGACTTTAATCTTTATAGTTCTTAGGCTGCAACATGTACAAGAAAATCCCACCGGCAACAGAAACGTTGAGAGACTCAAATTTTCCTGCCATGGGAACGCTCACAAACTCACATTCCAGCTGAGATTTCTCCGAAAGCCCACGCCCTTCACTTCCCAACACCAAGCATAACGGGACATGCGCTAAAGAGTCTACGAACTCTTGAGATAGTGAGGATGACTTTTTTGATTTCCCATCGATATCTGGATGGCCAGCTAGCATCTTCATGTTGAATGTATCTTTCAGGGTTTGAAGATGGTACCAACTGCCGGAAACTATAGGCAGCTGAAAGGAGGCTCCCCGGCTTGCTCTTAGTGCTTTCTCGTTGAATGGATCACAACAACCAGGAAGAAGAAATATACCGCCCTGTTGGATATTAATCAAAACAGAACCTTGCGCTATAATGGAATACGATAAAGACAACTGCATTGAAGCAGAGAAAAAGAAATGGGCATGGATATCTGACTATGATGAACCAAAAAATTATATCCCTACAAATTCAACCCTTTAATTGTTGGTTCGAGTAGCTGAATCAAGTACATGATCCGAATTTTGTGTGTCAATAAAAACATACAGTACTCACATTCGTCGCCCTCTAGATGACGCATCTACCACATACACAACAGTGTGTACGGATTCATGGCAGGCATGATTGAAGAGTTTCAAACCAGTCAATAGATTAGCAGTATTATGTATTTCATAGACAGCAGCAAAAAAAAAAAAAAAAAAATTGTTATTACAGAAACAGTTGGGGAATATTATGATAAAATTTACATAAAGCATGCATGCGCATGAATAATTAAGACAAACAAGCAGAACTGTTGACTACTAGAAGCAGACAGGAAGAGAAAGAATAATTTCAGGTTAGAAGTTTCATTCCTTACCCATTGAAAGGCCTTAGCTGATCTGATTAAAGTGCCAAGATTCCCAGGGTCCTGTAGGGATTAATTTCTCATGAATTAGAGAAGATCCCTAAAATCAAATGCCCGCAGTTATAGCTTCGTGATTAAATAGTTGACAGACATTACATACGAAATAGCATGACATTGATTTACGACAGATATTCCGTGATAAGAATGCTGCAGAGAGAAAAATTTGACAAGCAAACTAAAGAACCCAAGAACGACTTTGTGATTACATGATTTCCTTCACATGCTTAAAATGAAATTCCAGTAATTACTTCAATGTCATAGTGACAGATGACAAGACACTACAACTTCTTAAACATTTAGAAATGTTGCCAAAAAAAAATAATAATAAAAGGAAATGATGAGGAACTGTCTTGACTTAAGAGGACGTAAGGGACCAAATAAAAAAAAAAAAAAAGAATGCTCGTCAAAATTTTGAGAATCACCTGAATGCCATCAAGAACTAAAATTCGATGTGTGGATGGGAACCACCTTTGAGAATCTGACTTGTTTTGATTAACGCCTAAATCTAAGAAACTGGTAGGGAACCTCATCAAGGCAATCGCCGCAATAGGCTCAGCAGATTGCACCCCAGAAAGTTTTTTCATTACCATAGAGCTTACACGCACAATACGACCAGAATGAGTATCCAGTCCTTCAGGAATCTCAGCTTTGTCAAGTAGTAACAAACAATCTATTACAGTTTTCCTTTGTGAAACCTCTTCATACCTGTATATTTCCCTGCAAAAGATAGATCATAATAACTCTTGCTTAGCCCAAAAGAAACATTGGAAGAGAAATAAGTGACTACCCTGACAATGCAACATATGAACCATAAACTTTTACATATCTAACTTCATCCTAATTGCCTTTAAGATGATGGCTTGGGGGAAATAAGGGGAACGTTTTGTTAACTCATTAATCAAATGAGTTATGTACATAACAGTGAAAGAAAATGGAAATAATCAACTAATAACTGACCAAAAACAAAACTGATCATAAAACCAAAGAAACCTTTTTCCTTTTTTTTTGGCGAGGCAACAAACGCTTTAACCAACACAGGTGTAAAACCTAATAGTGTGGCCCCAATTCAATCCTCGTGGTCGAGAACATGCTATCTAGCAACAAGATTATTGGCAGAGAAAACATAGAATTAGATTGGGAAAGAGAACAACTGTATTTCTAATGAGCTGAGATGATACCAAGAAGTCAGTTGAAGCACTGCCAAAGACAAAAATCGTAAGTTTCATAATCCTTAAAAGGAACACCTACAAGCTAATGGAGCAGCAAATACGGCAATCTTTATTGAAAGAACATTGCAATACACTGTATATGCACGCTTGAACAAACAAAGAAAATCATGCTATCACAATTTGTCCAAATTAAAAAGGGGAGGAGATTGGACTTTTTCTTGTTATCTTTTCGTTCTTTCGTTCTTTCTCCATTTCTAATCAACTAAAGTACCATAAAATAAAAGCAACCCATTTGAGGATTTGGGCAGTTCTCTGAAAATTCAAAGAGACCCAAAGATAAAATTTTGAATAGAAAAGTTACCTGATAGGAGTATTGCCAACAACAAGAGCAGAAGCATGAGAATGACGATAAGAAGAGCTGTTTTTGAGCTTAAGACAGTGTTTTACAAATGGGTTTGAAGTGCTTGTAATGGATTTAACATGGGATGGCAAAGAAAATTCCCGTAACCCAGAACCACCACCACCGTCATCATCAATATCGTCAAATCTATTGTCAAGAGACTTTCTTTGGAATTGGGTCGTTGTTTTAGGGATCAAAAGATTGGAATTTTGATTTAGTACTTTCAACAGTGGAGTATAACTAATAGTACTAGCTTGTGCCCAAGGACTGTACGTGCATAGCATTCTTTCTTTCTAATCTATGTAGTCTGGAATTTGGAAAAGGGTACAAAATATCTTTGCAATTGCAGCCAAGAAAAAAGAGGGGGAAAATTACAACATGCCTCCTTTAGCATATAGGTTGAATCACTAATATAGGAAATACTACTTAAATTTTTGGGATAAGCACGTAGTATTTTATTTATAATTTTTTATTATAATATTATAATTATTGAATTATAATTAAAATTCATATAAAAATTTATCATTTTTAAGTATGAATTTTATATAAAATTTTTATAAATTTTATATAATATTAAATAAAAAATAAATAATTATAATATAATTATCATAAGTGATATCTTAATTATTTAATTATTTTCATTTTGAAGTGCCTTATTTCAGTCCCATATCAAATTGAAAGTTCTTATATCACTTGTAATTTTTTTTCCTTAATGAAGATCCAATGTTTTTATTTCATAATATATTATTTAAAAAAAAATCAAACTCAACACAATGAGTTAAAATGATAATAAGACCCATTTTGACACACCATTGAGAGTGTTCTTTTTGTTTTAATTTGCTATAAATTATACCGACATATAGTAACAATTTCATACAAGTTTTTTCTACGATAATTGATTCTTGTTAGAATAGGATTAATCACTAATATAAAAGTGTGAAATTAAAATTATTCGACATAAATTGAATCACAAACGATTATTTAATATTAAGTACTGAAATTTGCACCTAGCCTAACGTAATATGGTATTTGAGGAGGATGGAAAAAGAAAAAGAAGCATAAATTGGCATTGTTACCGTGCTGATTTGTCTACGAAGGTACCTAGAAGAAGAGAGGGAAAAACACTGGTGTACTATATCCTTCGAGAGGTTGGCAAAGGTGGGTCCTTTGGCTAGGATAATCGTCCATTGAAATTATTGTATTTCGAGTACGTATCCTTTTGGATGTTTGAGATGTTGCAGGCATATATAACCTCCTCAATGCTGGTGTCATACCAGCATTCCTCAGAAAAATTGGAGGCATATCTACATGTTCTCGGAATTTTGTGGTATTGAATCAGCCCGGTGAGAAGTCCAAGCAATATTATCTTTCCTCTAATATATAACCTCTCGGAGGCCAGTCTTAATGCAACGTCAGCCCTCTGGGAGGTTGAACACATGCGGTTAGTCACTTAGTCCTGTGGGGAGTAGCATGTACATAAATCCCCTTCGACGTTGGAATCGTAGGGGCATCGATTCTCTGAAACGTTTTGACCCTTGTCGTCGCTATAGTAAGAAGTTCCAGAATTGTGGTACATGCAGCCGCTCGTGAGATAAACCTATTACCGTGTCTGCCCGATGAACTGTTGGAGCAGCATTACTGTTCCTCTGAGACGTTGTGGGTAGATAAATCCTCTCAGAGCCACAGGATGGAAGGATAAGACTAGGTTCTTTGAGATGCTAGTGTCGGTGTTTCATTCCATTGTGATGTTTGAGGTGTATAAATTGTTAGAAATTTATGGGATGTTGCTGATGATACCCCTCGGTTTGTTAGGTCTCTCTCTACTCCGAACGGCATAGCTGGGGAAGTGTCTTGATTTTCCAAAATCCATCTCAGCTTTTGAAGGTATAACAAGAAATGCTCCATGATTTGGCAAATAAATCACTAACAGCAGTTGAGGCAGAGATGTAAGATCCCTCTCTGAAGTTGCAGTGAGAGAAAACAATATTGCATGATTGGGTGAATCACCCTCTGATTCAGGAGACTCTTTGGTTGTGCGAGTCTCTGATGGTGGAGGCAATGCCGAAGAGACTGACCGGCTTTCAGACAATATTTATTAAAAGTACTTTATTACTTATTTGATAATTTCGTAATTCAATTGATATCCCCTAATTATTTAATCAATTATAAAATTATGGAAAATAAAGCAATTAAAACCCTCTTTTCTTGATATATTTGCCAAAAAAAGAAAGTTTTTTATTTAATTATATTTATGGATATTTTCAAGTACATGCATTGTGTTAGAAATTGTGTAAGAAATAATATAGAAAAGAAAATGAAAAGGAGAAACATTATTCAAACTTTTTGGGGTGCTTTTTTGTTTGTAAGTGATTATATTCTACCTTTTGTACATTAGTTTAATTCTTACGAGTAAATTATGAATCTTGACCTCACTTTTTTGCTCTTAATGGCATATAATTCAGTTGTTTTTGTAATCTTTTCCTGGATTTTTAACAACTTACAGATGAATTGTGATGTTTGTAAATGCTGGAGGTGAGGCTTTAAATGAAGCAGATTCTAGTGTGAAATTCCTGGGAGATAGTTACTTTGAAGGAGGAAATGTTATGCAGACCAATGAGCATATAACTGAGGCTGGAGATTCTCCATTGATTTATCAGTCTGCAAGAAATGGGAGCTTCTGGTATCGATTCAATAATCTTCCTCCAGGAGACTATTTAGTTGATTTTCATTTTGCAGAGATCATAAACACTAATGAACCTAAATGAATGAAGGTATTCAATGTTATTCAAGAAGAAAAGGAAAGTCAATTTCAGTTTGTGTTATTATTTTTTCACTGTATAGGTATGTTAAAATTATTGTGTCAATATGACAGGTACTGTCAGATTTTCATATCTTCTCATTTGTTGGAGCCAACAAACCATTGCAAGTTGTTGATTTGAGGGTCTTAGTGAAGGAGGATGGGTTAATTGCAGTGAGGTTTGAAGGAGTTACCGGAAACCTGATGGTTTGCGGGATTTGTGTAAGGAAAGCACACAATATTCCTGGTACTGTTTTTTGCATTTCCATTATTTGATTCAATCGCAATTATAACTTTGGAGCATTTTAGAGGGATTGCTTATTTGAAACCTTATTTCCAATCTAAGAACAGTTACTCAGGCGTCGCAATACCTTAAGTGCAACAATCGTGTTGCTGAAATAGAAGTTGCCTTAGCTCAGGTTAGAGTTTATTTAGCTCCAATTAGATGTTTTCACTAAGAGGAGTTAGGCTGAACCTCTTTCTTATTTAGACTTTTATTGTGTGGTTGCAGAAGTTGTGCAAACGGAAGTTACAGATAAATATGAGAAAAAGATACAAGAGCTCACTACACAGTGCCAGCTTAAGGCGCATGTATGCCATGAGGCATGGATGTCATTGACTGCAGCAAATGGGCAGCTGGAGAAGGTTAGGATGGAACTTGACAAGAAGATCTTAACAATCGTGTATATTTTCTAAGCCCACATAAGCACATCTTTTAAATTGAGCAGAAGAAGAATTTTAAATTCAGTAAATATTTTCTAACAGTGATTCTGATAGAAGCTGCTTACTTGTTTTCGGTGTTTAAGGACTCCAGCAAATACATATCTTTTATATTGAGCAGAAGAAGAATCTTAAACGTAGTAAATACTCTCTACAGTGATTCTGATAGAAGCTGCTTACTTGTTTTCAGTGTTTAAGGACTCCAGCAAATACATTTCTTGTATAACTGATCTTGAAAACTTCCATTCTTGCTAAACTATTGCTCATCCTTCAGTTGTATGTTTGAAGAATTCGAGTGCAGGAGTATATGTGGGTAATAGTCTAAATGATGAATTGATCTAGGATAACAATGCGATCACAAATGCTGATGACTGTGAACTAAATGAAAAGATTTGGCATACTGGTGGTTTGTTTAGATTGCGTAGACATGTCTGACTACTTTGGTGCTTAAGTTCTACAACTACAGGGATAGTCTTATACTTACTCCTTTTAAGCTCCCCTAATCTTTTCTTTGTCAGATGAAAGCATTGGGAAACAAGCTGAAAATTTGAAAAATATTACTTGCAGTTGCGAGCATTATAAAAAAGATTGAGCAGCAGCAATCAATGATTTACAAGTGAAAATAAAGGTAAATGATGTTATCTTTTCAATAATTTCTTATTCCAATGATAATTTTACTTCCTATTGTTGCCACGAGATTTTTTCTTTTAATGCATTTTATCATTGATTTCTCTGCAGATAATGGAAAGTGAACATGCGCAGCTCTCTCATGAAGCACATGCATGTTCTGAGTCAATACCAGAGTTGAATAAAATGGCCAGGCTCTGGGTAGAGTCTAATGCAACTAGGTTTAGGGAGTTGGAATTTGCATTTATGCATCTGCAAGAGATCACCAGAATGATTTTGCAATTGCGCAGTGTGAGGATCTCAAAGTTAAGTACAGTGAGGAGCAAGCATAGCGGAAAGAGCTCTATAATCAAATTCGGGAAACAAAAGGCAAGTTGTTTTTATTTATTTATTTATTTATTTTTCATTCTGAGTAGTTTAGTAATGCATCTTTTGCAATTTATCATTGAAGACTATGAAGGAAAAACACTTGTTACACTGTATCTACTTAAAATCGGGCAATATCAGAGTGTTTTTGCCTGTGCTGCCCGCTAAGTAAAGAGGAGATATCAGCTGGTTTTGCTCAGGTTGTGGATTTTGATGCAGCAAAAGATGGAGACCTTGGAATCCAGACAGGTAGCTCCACCAGAAAGACTTTCAAGTTTGACTGGGTTTACACACCGAAAGACAATCAGGGTACCACTTACCTATCATTCTACACAGCAATGCTGATATAAGCATGTAAAGTACAATAAGATGCTGATTCAGCCAGTGTCTTCTTTTTTTTGCTGTAACAGTTGATGTTTTTGTTGATGCCTTACCATTGGTGACATCAGTGCTAGATGGCTACAATATCCGTATTTTTGCTTATGGGCAAACAGGAACCGGAAAGACATTTACAATGGAAGGCACTGAGTAGAACAGGGGAGTCAATTACAGCACTCTTGAGCATTTGTTTCAAATAAGGAAAAGACTGAAACTTTCGTCTATGACATATCTGTTAGTGTTCTTGAGCTTACAATGAACAAATTAGAGACCTGTTATTTACATCACCCACATCAAAGGGGTAAAGAAACTGTACTATTTATTACGTACTTAACTAGTCCCTTTAGAAACTTAGTATTCTCAAATGCAATCTAGACTGAATGGTGATTTGGTCTAAGATATTTGCCTGGGAACATAAGGCTTAATTTAATCGCTTAGTTCGGTTAGCAGGTTGGAAATAAAGCAATCTGCTGAATGGTTCCATCATGTTCCAGGAATTAGCGGAAGCAATTCTAGAGCCGTTGGGTCAAACAACATGGATGAGCATAGCAGCCGATCCCACTGGTATCAGGACCTTGCCTTTTCTTTTCTTTTCTTTTGTTTTTTTTTTCTCACATTTCATTTAAGTGAATGAAGATCTCTCAATTTTCTGCTTTCTTCCTCATTAATTTTTAGAAAAGAGAAAATTTTCTTTCTTTTTGTTTAGCATGCTTATAATGGTAAAATCAAAAAACTTGATGACTGGTGAGTGCACCAGGAGTAAGCTTTGGCTTGTGGATTTGGCAAGCAGTGAGAAGCTTTCAAAAACTGATGCGCAAGGGGAGCGACTAAAGGAGGCTCAAAATATCAACAAACCCCTTACAGCTCTTGGGGATGTCATATATTCTTTAGCAACAAAAAGTAGTCACATTCCACGCAGGTCCGTTGATTGCATCCTTTACTCAACTATACGGCAACTGGCCCCTTTTTTCATATGCTTGACATCTTTCATTTGATTTCAGAAGCTCGAAGTTGACACACTTCAAGATTCATTAGGTAAATTCATCTGGAGTCGGACTGTATTCTTTTAGTTAGTCTTATTGGTATTAGATTTTGGAACAATCAGCCTCCCGATGTTTCTAATAACAGCAGCCGGTATTTATCAGGTTGTGACTCTTAAGACTTTGATGTTTGTGCAAATTAGCCCTTCAGAGGGGGACTTAAGTGAAAACCTTAAGCTCCTTGAATTTTGCAACTCGAGTTCGAGGAGTTGAGTTGGGTCTTTGTAAGAGGCTAGTTGATACAAGTGAGCTCCAAAAGATGAAAACACCGGTAGGTCTAGTTATTAAGTTTTCGCTTTGATTAATATTATTTCATAACAAGATTGATCAAGTATTTGACTGCAAGTAATTTTAATTCTTATAAAGCTCGAGAAAGTGAGGCAGGAATCTAGATCCAAAGAGGAGTCTCTAAGGAAACTAGAAGAGAGCTTACAGAACCTAGAGAGTAAGGCCAAAGGTAGACACCAGCTTACAAAACCCAACTAGAAAAGATCAAAGAACTTGAAAGTCAATTGGACCTGAAAACTAGCACGCAAAACCAGTCAGAGAGACAGGCCTCGCAACTTTCTGATAGATTGATGGGGAGAGAAGAGATTTGCACCCGCCTTCAACAAAAGGTTGCCATCTCTTTAACCCTTCGCTGGTAACTAGCAGATTCTGATTGTTGTCGCTCTTTAAGCTTGGTCTCCAGTTCTTTGACCTATGTAGCAGATAATACATTTGACTCAGAGTGAATTGTCCTGGAGACCATGCTTAAAGAGCGACAACAATCAAAATCTGCTAGTTAACAGCAAAAGGTTATGTTATCGTACCATTTCTCTCTACAAAAAATGTTCCGTGTGACTGTTTTTCCATTTTGTGTGCTTCATTGTACCATTTAAAAGGAAAACTGATTGTCTGTAGTTTGATTCAAACAGGTTAAAGATCTTGAGAATAAGCTGAAAGAGCAATTACAAGAGTCTGAGTCCCATTCATTTGGCCTTCAACTCAAGGTTGCAAATATTTAGCAATAGTAATTTATTTTTTTCAATAAGCAAATTGGAAATTTAACATGCTATGTTTCTTTTCAAGATTAATGAGCTTGAGAGAAAGTTAAAAGAGAAAGAACAAAACACAGAATCCATTTTGCTTCATCGAAAAGTCATTTATATAATAACTACTTTCAATCCTTCACGCTCCATTTGCATGTTGTGAACACTGTCATTTCATTCTTTTCTAAAGGAAACTTAGTTTACTTGCGGTTTCATGAAGACAATAGAATGTTAAAGCACTAAGTTATACTGTTTTGATAATTTTCTGGCAGATTAAGGAGCTGGAAGATAGATTGAAGGAGCAAGAACAACAGCTACAATGTGCACTAGCTCGCGACATCGCCAATGTGATCAAGGCCCCTCCTAATGAAGGGAAATGTAGAGGAGATGACGAGTGCATTTGTAAGGCAGAACCCCACATCCTATGGAGTTCAAACTCAAATAGCTGCTGTCCCTTGAGTCATGGATCTAAACAGCCAAGAGTTAGTGATTCCCTCCATGAGAAGAAAAGGTACTCTAAAAGTGGTGAAACAGAGAACAATATGGTTGTATCTGCTTCTTTGAATGATAAAAGGGCCAGAAAATTTTATCCACCTAAGATTGCTGGTTGTAAGAACAGCAAAACCAGCTACCTTAACAGCTCAAGGACTTTTGACTCGCAAAAGGGTCATTAACAGAGATCAGGTCCAAGCAGACAAGGAAAGAGATAGTAAGAAAAAGATTTAGTCAAGATAATTAAGCCAAAACTCCACACTTATCCCTCTATGCAACTACTACAAAAATTCCTATTCAAATGTGATTTATAATTCATGATTTGCATATGACTAGCAAAGCTTGTAAGAAACTTTCATTTTCTTCTCCAATTAAGATTTTGTTATTTTGGCAATAAAAATAATTTTAAATTGTAATAAAAAACCAATATTGTTCTATAAAAGTATATTGTGCCTTAGAACTCAGGTCTTCAATTAGTTTTGTAGGTACTTGCAAATTGTTACATTTTTCTTTAATGCATTCTATGTGATGATTGTTGAGGTGCTCTTTGGAACTTTGGTAAGAAATGAAACTTCTCGATTGTTAAATATGAACAAAGAATAGATTAAATGGGATTTTATCCATTACTTCTGGATATACTCTTAAAAGTTATCACTTGTCAATGATAATTAAAATTATATTAAATAGAAATTAAGTGAAAAAACAATGAAAAGAGCCGAACACGGATTAAAGATAATGAAAATAGTGTCAAGAATGCATACATATCTGGATCATGAACTCATAAAAAAAAAAAAAAGTTTCTTGCATGCTGATTTTATATGGGTAGCATGCTTTTTCAGATGGAGTTTTATTTAACTATATATGTTTGGTAAACACATGAGTTATCTGTGATTGCGAATGACAATTGCATATTATTTTATATATATACCAAAAAAGGAAAATGAAACCTGTTGGCTTAACTTTTTCCCTGATTATGCCAATCAACATACTTTCTTTTTAGAAATTATAATCATAACTTGGAGCAGAAAAAAAATTATTTTCATTTTTGGTGGACTGTCATTTCCAACAGTCTCTCTCTCTCTCTCTCTCTCTCTATATATATATATATATATATGATCAAATATTAGATAATAAATGCTTAATTTTACTAAGTCGACCGGCAAGCAAATTAAGCATATTATAAATTTAAAGTTTAATTTAATTAATTTATATAATTAATTAATATTCAATAGATTTAAAATTTAAATTAAATATTTGTATTTCTTTTTTTATCTTCAAAATATGATCTATTTTGTATAAAAAAATTGAATACAACATTGCCCCGATCATATAGTGAAAAAAATTTAAAAGTACGGCAGAAAATGGTTTAATTATTTGTAACGAACAGTATAGAAGCAATCTATATGTGTACGCAAATAAATGATGCAACATTATTTTTTATTGATATTTTTCAAAATTCGTATCATCATATATTATATGCCATAGTCATCACCAGTTTTTAGTGTTTTGGCTAGCTTGGCAGTGCAAGGGAAATGGGACAAAATGGTAAAGAACGAAATGATGATGGCGCAATGGTCTGGTGGAAGGTGTGAAGGGATGTTGGTTTTTGAACACCCCGTATCATGAGTAAAAAGCGGCCGAAAAGGCGAACGACATTTTTCTTTCTTTTTGAACACGTAATCACAGTCACGACACCACAAAAAATAATAATAATAGTGACGATGATGATATTCGATGATAGATATCCTTTTAATCTATGTCTATAAATATTAATATTTAAAAGCATAAATTAAAAGGATACATATTAATAAAGTTCAATATGGGTTCCTCTAATATTTTTTTTATTTAATTGCTTGATCTAATTTTATTTTGATTGTGCTTGATGGAATACGTAAATTAAGAAATGATTATATGTAGTTAAAACTAAAGAATAGGTGAATAAAAGATGATACGTATTTTATTTATTTTTTATTTTTAATTATATTTTAAAAAATACGTATCATTTCATTAATTTTTTAAAAATTTTTACATTTTATTATTAATATATAAGAGAATTATCTTTATTTTTTTATTAATTTTTAATGCACTAATCATGATCATTTATATGCATGATATTTAGTTATGAATTAAAAAAAATTATATGTATAAATAGTAATTAAACTTATAATGATTAATAATGGCCCAAAAGGTAATCGGGATGAGTTGGATCTGAGTGACGAGGCAACAAAATTATTAGTTGGGTGAGAATGAGAATCAGCAGATTGTTTCCCACTGTGCCATGACTCAGTCATGAGCTTCTTGCATGTTAATTTGTAAGTTGTAAAAATGGTAGTTAGAGACACTGAAGACACGCCGTCATCACCGAGAAGCTAGTGTAAGACACCATCACGTTGATCACGCTAGTTCGTTCATCTTCTTCAACCAACCATTCAACTTTTTTTTTTTTTTTTGTATGTTATGTTCACCTGATTTCTACTCACCCACTTGGATTTCTAAATGTAGTTAATCACGAACTTTGGATAAAGTTGACATTTGATTCATATTTATCAAGCTAATAGACACTCAACAATTATATGTACAAGGGTAAGGAAATGCTGACCTGATTTGCTTACCCAAGATAAGACAAAACAGAAACGTCCCTAAGACCCTTCGTCCATTCATTGCTTATTTTTGATCTTCTAACTCCATGAAACATATTGATTTAGATATGAAAATCAAATTCCGACATTCTTATGATCCTTTCCTAAGCTTACAGATCAACTTCCAAAATCTTGTCAGTTTCATCTCTAAGAAGACATCAAGACTATCTATATAGTTTAAAAAAAGATATCATATGGTATAGTATTAGTTAATTATCTGATTATAATTTTGCCCAAAAGAAAAATAGTCACTGGAAAAAAACAAATGGGGTAAATGATTGCTAAAACCTTTTGTGCACATGAGGTTAAAAGTTGGGCAGCGTTGAGGGGACCTTCAAAGACAAAACAAGGAGTTTTTTGGTGTCTTTGGAGTGGAAATCATCGCCTTTGGTTTAGGTTGACATAAGCCAATATAGAATGTTGCACAAATGACGTTAAAAAGGTGGAGAAAAGGCAGAGATCAGATTAGTGGGCAAAGAAAGGGATTTCAAGCGTATATGCGAGACAGCATCGTGGCCTTTTTTGCCAGGAAGAAATTAAGTAGCAATAACAATAGTGAAATGTTATTTGAACTCCATCTTTAACTAAGCAGAAGAAAGAGTGTTGAAGATATGAAGAAATAATTAAAAGCCATGGGAGTACATATGAAAAAAAAAAAAACTGTAGTTTATGAATATACAGAAGTTCTACCTTTAAAGAAAAGCAAAAAGAAAAGAAAGAAAAGGTTCAAAATGCTCCTATAATTATTAATGATTTGAAAATATGAAAAGTTGATTCATTACTACTACGGTATGAAAATCATAATGAGAATAATGATCGTTATTGTTGAAATATTTTTAAAATAATAAAATATTATATTTTCAATAATTATAAAGTAATGTCTCTTAACTATTTAATTAAGAGTAATGTTTATTGATTATTTATCAAATGATGTGACTATTCGAACGGATATGTATTTAGAAAAGTTATGTCTACATGAAGAGTCATTTTTTTACCTATGAATAGAACTCCTCTCATTTGGAGGACATGGATAGAAAACTAAATAAAAAACTACAAATAAAATTTTAATAGTTTTATCATACACTGTTTAGTGCATAGTAAATTAATATCGTCAATACAAAACGTCATCAATTATGGGGTTTCATTATATTTTTAATATTTATACATCAGTAACCTTTTTGCATACTTAATGGTGGGGACGAATAAAACTTTAAAGAGAGTGATATTGCTACACACTTTGAAACCTTCTTTAATTTTTTATATTTTTTATTTTTCACGTACTAAGTGAATAATAATATAAATATACTTAAATGCAATCAGTATCAAAATTATATATGTATATATATATAATAAGAAAAAAAAAACCACCGTTTTTTAACGTTCCCTACAAGGAGAAAATGGTTATCTCTTGCAAGATTGTGTATCAAATTGTGTTTTAAAATAAATAGTGAAAGTAATGAATAAAGATGATGGGGCAAAATGCAATGAAGGCAAAATGCAAAGCAAAGCTTTCGATCGTACTTGCACCAGTAACATATCAGAATCAGAACGTGATGTGGCTGATCAGTGGCAATTAGCAGGGGAAGGCTCACCCCTCAAGACCCCAAAAAGCTAAACGAAACAATTTTTTTGCAACACACAAAAGAAGAAACCCTAAACTTTTAGATGCCCCACCCTTCGCCGTCAATTCAAACTGTTTGACAGTCTTTAATTAATGAGTACAGTTTCAAAACTCCACTTTTTCAGACACCACCAAATCACAACAATACTACAAACTAATTATTACGAACAGTCGCTAGGCATTTGATAGTGGAGAACCGGCTAGCCTAACGCTGCAAAAGTCTGCAAAGGCTACCGAGGAAGGGCTTCGTCAGCCGTGGTGTTTCATGTATATGGTGACAGTGTTCAGTTGCCTGAAGTGACTGACACTCAATTATAGGGAGAGATTGATTGAGAGAGTGAGAGACGTTTTGGACACTGACTGAACATAAAACAAATCAAAGATATGCAACTTAGTTCCCGTCCAATAACAGTCCAAAAATCCATCTCAGAATCTAAAGGCATTTAAGTAATATTGGAAGGAATATCAAAGTCTTCAACTGAAACAGTTCCCCCAACCAAAAACAAAAAGAAATTTATTGAGAGATTGGAGTATATCAGATGCTATTGTTTTTATATCTCACCGGTCATATGCATATAGTCATAATGAAGCAACCTACAGCTTTCACGTTCATCTAAATTTTAGGTGCTTTTATTGGCAGCAAGAATCCAGCTGCCCGTTTACAATCATTGTAGGAATATATGCAAAAGAAAATATCAATCACAAACAATTCGTAGAAACGAAAAGAACACAAATTACATAGCGACTAATGTTCAACATCTTGTTAAAATTAATATAAAGAAAAAAAAAGAAAATAACTTTTTTATTTGATCTCCAATGTTTACATGTTGACATTTGAACCCCATAAAGCATTTAAACAGTCAATTACCTTAATGGGTCTTTAGAAATTGTATTGCCCTTTTCACTATTTTTCTTCTGATCCTTCGCCTTTTAGGGCAACGTGCTATACTGATGCAAATCATTCAATGCTTGAACCCCATTCCAGTTGCTTGTATTATCATTTTCATTGCTGCTAGTGGTTGGATTTGGAGTTACTGGTGCATAAGAATTCCCAAACAACCATTCCGTGGCGGTTTCATTGCTTGTGCCTATTATTGGATTCCCAACAGGAATTTCAGGTTTTGGAACCTCCAGATTCGGAAGCAAAATGGGTTGTCGCTGTTGTGCTTGGTTCTCAAGTGGAATGGAGGAAACTGCCGTGCTATTTTCCTTTTGATTCTCTCCACCAAAAAGCTTAACCAATCCTTGTTGCTGCAGCTTCCAGTGTAAATTTTGGTTTATGGAACTTAAAGACTCAATTGAAGATGCAAGGCTACCATTAACATTCAGCGAACCAATCTCGTGAGTTGCACTACTAAGGCCACTGGTAACTAAAGAAAAAGAATAATTGCTGAACCCGATCAAAGAACTAGAGCTACAAGATGAATCAGTATTGAAAGAAAGGCTAGTTCTATCTCCAAATGAAGCAATCTGGTTAAAAACACCTGCTGCCGATGGATAAGGCCTAGGAAATGACAACCCGCCAATCTGAAAACCCATGTCTGGAGAAAGGCCATGAAAAAACTTAAATCCACCCATCTCTGAAGATGAATTCGAATCTTTCCACTCATCTGACAGCCTTGAGCAAGATTTTATCTTCTTGTTCTTGCGGCAACCTCCGCCGATTGGCACGTTACGCAAAGCTCCACCTTTGGTCCAGTACCTCCGACAATTCTTGCAATAATGCCTTGGTTGAGTGAGGCTGTAGTTGTTGAAGTAACAGAATTTCGTGTTGTGAGAATCACATCTCGGACACTTCAGGGCTTGATCTTGTGGCTTTGTTGAAGCTGTTTTCCGGTTGCCACTGTTTTGGATTTCTTCTTTAGTAGCTGGTTTTACCGGAAGATTATCAGGAGACATCATGGAAAGACAAACGAGAAAACAAGAACTTGAAAATGGAAGGAAAAAGAGTGTTGGCTTGTTTCAAAGTTCTTCAGTTTTCTTTCGCTGAGGCAAAGATACTCAATTGAGTGGTTTCATGCACGAGAGATTAGGTTGATGCTGGGGTCTTGTGATATTCATCAAAGAAAGGCTTTGGGGATATAGAAATTTTATAAAAAAATGAGTTTTCTGTGAGGTTCGATCTGGTGGAAATTGGAAGAAGTTGAGTTACGTTAAAGACAGAGATTGAGAAATAGGAAATCAGTAGGACTAGATTTCAATGAGGAATGGTTATCTATAACACACACACACACACACACACATACACACACTTTTATATATATTTACAACCACAGACATAAAAACTTTAGAACTGATCAAAATAATTATTATTGTTTATTTTATTTTTAAATTGTTATTATAAAAATTGTTATTATAAAATTTTTTATTTAATTTATAAGTAAAAAGTTTAATATGATCGAACACTTTTATTAAATAATAATATCCATAATAAATATTTGTTGTTTAGTATATTATTTAATAACCATTAAAATAATATTTTATTATTATATTATAAGATTAGAATTATATTGTAAAGAACTTTTATTTAAATATTCAGTTGTTTAAATTTAATAATTAGTTAATTTATATATATATATATATATCTTAGGTAATTACTTATAATTTTAGTGTAATTATCACTTAATTAATTATATAGTTAAATACTAATTAAAAATAAGATTTCTTACTATAAAATAGATGTTTTGATTGTTATTTTTACAAAACATCAAATATTTGAGTGATAATTTGTTAACCATTGTTTTTGTTTTTTAATACAGTTTCTACTTTTTTCTTTAGAATTGATTTTGGTTTTTTCATACACTATTATAACATTTTTTTTTTATTTCTCATTCTCGAGTACATTTTAGAATATTAAAAATTCAATAATTTTAAAAAATTTCACTCTTTGGTTAGTTTTTGAAAGCGGTTTTGTATTTCTTTGGCTTAGTATTTCTTATTTTTATTAGATTTATTTTGGTTTTATCTCTATATTATAAATTCAATAAATTTAAAAAAGAATTCATTATAAAGATTTTCTTTAAATTATTATCAATTAATTTATTATTTACATGAAAAATATATTATTTAGTAAATTAAAAAATTAAACACCTAAAATCACATGCAACACATGTGATATCAAAAAATAATATATATAAAAGAGAGAACAGGCAAAAAAAAAAAAAGTAGATAATAAACATGATCTAGACTGAAAAAAAATGGATAGAAGTTGTTCTTAACGCATGGTTAATTGGTGATATGGGAAAAGTGGAGTTTATATTTAACACAAAAGATTTATATGTGATTCATATGCCAATAGTGAAATAGGATAGTACATGATCATGTTATTAAAAATAAAATTATTTATATTTTTCTAAAAACTTTTAGTAATGAGATATCATCCAAATATGCATACTGTTTATGCATTAAATATTTGCATAAAATATAAACCTTTCAAATAAAATTATACATCGAAAGAAACATGATTAAAAAATTAGATTTATATTTAATAATGATTGAAAGCATATAAAATTATAAGTGTCAATAAATTAAATGATAATATTTTATTAAAAATTTATAAAAATAAAAATAAATAATTTTATTTTTAATATAATAAAATTATTTAATTTATTATTAATATATAAATTTATATATTATCGATATAAATATAAATCTTTGATTAGATTAGTCTTGTGACAAGAACTACTCGTGTTAAGTGTAGGCCTTGGGTTCAAAGTAGTGGAGGAGACACAACCTTCGAGGTGATAAAAAAGACAATATTTGGATGTGATGGCGAGCACACCAAAAGGTCAAAAGGATTACCGGTGATGCCAAGTATCTCGAAGGAGTACGCATGATCATCGGGACCCAAGTGACACTAAGTAGTAGGCAAGGTCACTGAGACAGTTCCAAAACCTGGGTGATGACAAATGCTCCAAGAAATAGTAGATAAGATCATTAAGACGAGTTTTCACATTAGAAGTGGATTTGAAAGTTCAAGTACTTTTTTAAGAGATGATTTTAATTCAGATTGATTTTTTATTATAATATTTATTCAATAATAGGATTGCATTTTTTTTGTTTAATTAAGAATCCCCCATGTCTATTATAAAAATAATATATCACTATAGAAAAGTGATTTGCATATTTTCTTGTTAACTCTTAATTTTTTTTTCTAAATTCGTTTTTTGAAATGATTTTGATTATAATTCAATTAGTTTACCATAAAATATTGATTCCTCATCACAAGGAGTAAATACAGCTGATGTGACATAGACAAGTAGTCAATTCAATTAAAACTATATTGAATATTAAATATATAATTTAAAATTTAAATAATTATCTAAAATAATTATTTTATTTAATGATATAGTTTTTAATATATAATTAAAATTTAATAATTTATATTTATATAAATTTTAATATTAGTAATTTTATATTTATATTTATATTATATTATATTATATTATTTATTTTTTTAAAAATAGAATCGTGTCAGTCTTTATATTTGCCTTTGTTCTGCTGTAATTTGATTTGACGTTGAAACTTTTTTTTTCTTTTTTTTTTCTGCGTACTAATCAGGAAATCATCCAGTTTACCCTGTGAAAGTAGAAGTAAAATGAAAAAGATTTTGATATTTGCTTGTGCAACTCATTTCAGCAGTTTTTGTATGGGCTGGGGGTGGAAGCATCCCTTGTGCTTCTGCTTGGCTTCTGCCGCTGCAAGCATGTACCTCCATTTTCAATCTTTTGTATTTAACTTAAAATTAATTAATGGATAGATTCAATTAAATATAAAATCATAAAAAATATAAAAATTAACATATACGGAATCACTTGACAATTTATGGATAAATTTATGATAATTTTTCATAAAAAACCAACTAATTGTTTAATAGTATAATTCTATCATTCAGTGTATATATTATCTCAAAAATCGTATATGAAATTTTAAATACTAAAAAATGTTTA
>JBBYHO010154469.1:27141-39079 GCA_038382025.1 Adansonia gregorii | reverse complement strand
GATATGTGTTTTAATCTTTCCTAATGCAAAGAAATGAGTTAAAATCAAGTTTTGGATCAATGGTGGATGAGTCAAAATTACCTGAATCGTGAAAAAGGCCTGCATGTATCGATACATTGCATAATGTATCGATACATTTGGTCTCAAAACCTTGATAGTATCGATACAATGAACCATTGTATCGATACAGTGATCACTATATCGATACCATGAACCATTGTATTGATACTATGAACCACTATATCGATACATGTTGATTTGCATCGATACAATCCTTTACAGAATGCACGTTTGGGTCCTACATGGTCTAGTATCGATACACAAGATCCTGTATCGATATAGAGACTTATGTATCGATACATCTACATGTTGTATCGATACAAATGGAGACATTTTAAATTTTTGGCATGTTGGAGAATTGTATCGATACATGAGAACCACGTATTGATACATGTAAGTAAAATTATGAATTTTCTCGATACCTTTATCCCCGGATGCCATTAACTCCATCATTTGATGCCATATCTTTGCCTTTACCTTTGACATAATCCCTAGGCCTTCTTGACATCCTCAAAATACTTTTTCACCGGGCAACGTTGTCACCCAGCGATCATTGCCCCGTCTTACGTCCATGCTCCAGATTGCTAAAAATTAGCCCGAACAAAATAAGGTGTCTACACTATCTTGTTTCTCGAATTTATTCTAAATTGGTTTGAAGGATTTAGAGGGTGGGCAAGATATGGCTTAAAAGCTAACTCGATGATGGTTGATCTAAGAATATTCCCAATGTCTTAAAAAGTTATTTTTTGAGGGAATAAATTTTCAAATTCGGATTGATTGTATTGCTGGCAGAGCATATGAGGGACAATGTGTGTCAAAATTTGAAAAACCACTCTGGACTCATTTGGCATCAAAAAATTACAAGTGATACCTTTCTGAAAAGCGAATTTCATGAATATTTTATGAAAAATTTGGAAAAATCATTTAGTGGGCCTGAACGGCCCAACC
Source organism: Adansonia gregorii (assembly GCA_038382025.1). NCBI lineage: Eukaryota > Viridiplantae > Streptophyta > Magnoliopsida > Malvales > Malvaceae > Adansonia > Adansonia gregorii. The sequence continues at coordinate 38,071 of JBBYHO010154469.1, read as the reverse complement.
AAAATACATGTTCGGATTTTAAAGGTTCTAGATAGTTTAGACTTGGAAGATCATAACTCTCTCATCCGGAATGATCCCGGGGTGAACATGACCTCATCTTAAAGGTATTTTGACACACTTTTGAGAAAAATATCATAAAATTCACAAAAAATTGTTTAAGATTTTAAAATGATTTTTTAATTTGTAATAGCTATGCTGCCAACAAGGGATAAGGCAAAGCAGGGGATATTTCTCATTTTTTATGTCTACGAGTCCAAACTCGAGTCATCAATGTTTGAACATCTATGACTGAAAGAAAGAATGGCATGACCATCACAAACTCATTTGCACAGCCTCAGAGTAGTTTGGGATGATGAAACAGCTCGTTGATCATACCATTCAAGGTTTTGACTCAAGAAAAAGGCATAAAAATTTAAGGAATAGTTGTAAGACCATTTTCATTTCAAAAGCGAAAGATTTAAGCTTGTTTAACCAAGATTCCAGATCTGGAAAAACTTAATTTTTCCTAAGATATTTTGCTAGCTTTAAGGAAAATGCTAAGCCCATGCTAATCCTCATTGGTTGAGGTTAACATGCTTGGCTTGGGGGTTTCAAAAAATCAGCTTTTATCAGCCATCAAATATGCATTTTGACAACAAACATACAAGGGGATGGCACATAAAATGAATGGGGAGGCTAATTTTACTAATGGCCTAGACAAAGAAAGTGTTATACACTTTGACAAGAAAATGTTATGGATGCTGAAAATGACAATGATTCATGCAAGTGTGTAAATGCACTTGAAATGTGTTAGGCTAATGATTCATACATGGATTAAGGATAACAAGATGCATGGATTTGGCACAAAATGCATGAGTAAGAGACATCAAATCAATGAGGATGAAATGAAGCATTTTCCACATCAAAAGGGCATTAAGGCATCCGAATTTTAAACTACCATAACCAAAAGCCACAATAATGCATGATAATCCTGAGAAGGTGATGGAAACATAGGGAGCTCAAATGATGAAGGTGCTGAAAAACAAAAAATATGAGTGAGTAGGAAGTTATACCAACAAAACTTCAACTTCTTGGCCAAATAATGAGATCGCTTGAATTTTTGTCCTTTCCTTGTTGTTAATAACAAAAAAAAGAGAAAAATGAGGAGGTTTTGGTTCTAGTATGGATGAGGGAGATTTTTGGAGTGTATAGTGGATGAAAGTAAATGTTTTGGGTCTGTTTTTGGGTGGTGGGTGAAGAGATACGGGATTCTAGTTTTCTTGGTGTATGAGTGTGTTTTTGGAAGTGTAAATGAGCTGGAATCTAACCTTTTTTTGCTAAAATAGAAGTGGCCCATTTATACCAGCCTTTTAGAGCCAAACTAGAGGTGTTTTTGGCCATTTCTCAAGGGGGACAAGGTGATGTCAACATGGTGGCTATAGAGTGGCTGTAGGAAGCAACTTGCTACCAATGGGATGTGCATAAGGTGGTTGGATTAAATGCTAAAATACTTTTCCAGCAAATAGGGTGTCTGATGGTGATATTGGTTAACAAGCTAAGGAGTAGGGTGATCATGTTATGTTGACCCTTTTCTAATCCAATTTAAACTTCAATAAGATGTTATGATTAATTCAAAAGTCTAAATTTGTAATCTGATATGTGTTTTAATCTTTCCTCATGAAAAGAAATAAGTTAAAATCGAGTTTTGGATCAATAGTGGATGAGTTAAAAATGCCCGGACTGTGAAAATGGCCTGCATGTATAGATACATTGCATAATGTATCGATACATTTGGTCCAAAAACCTTGTGTACATGATACAATGAACATTGTATCGATACTATGAACCATTGTATTGATACTATGAATCACTGTATCGATACATGTTATGTATCGATACATTCCTTTACAGAATGCATGTTTTGGTCCTGGCATGGCCTAGTATCGATACATAAGGTCCTGTACCGATACAGAGGCTTACGTATCGATGCATCTACATGGTGTATTGATACAAATGGGGACATTTCAAAGTTTTGGAGCGTTGGAACATTATATCAATACATGAGAACCATGTATCGATACATTCAAGTAAAATTGTGAATTTTCTCCTATCTTTTATCCCCGGATACCTTGTACTACGTCATTTGATGCCACATCTTCACATTTACCTTTGATATGATCCCTGGGCCTTCTTGACATCCTCAAAATACTTTTTCCCTGGGCGACAATGATCATCACTGCCTATTACATCCACGCTCCAGATTATTAAAAATTAGCCTAGACAAAATAAAGTGTTTACACCAACATGTTTTCTTTTTTGTAGTGATTATCGTGTACTCATATTTAAAATTCATTTTCCAATAAAATTTACAAGACGATGTTTTCTCTTGGTATCTCCCCACTACCTAATATGGAATATCGAAATTTTCAAAACTTAATCCATATATTATTTTCATAAAAACTCCCTATGTTCCTTACACTGCCAAGGCGCATAGGTGATCTAATTTCCTTTTAAAAAACCGATCTACAATTTACAAAACTTTATGCATTAAAAGGAATTACATCTAAATAATGACTAAATGGAACCAATTTAACCAAGACTAAAGTGAGATATAGCTAGTAGGTACCGATTTTGGGTGTCATGAGCTTGCTAATCCTTCCCCACCTGTAACCAACTCTCGAACCCAACCAACAAATCTTTGGATTTTGTAGACCTTGAGATCAGTGTTTTGAGTTTCGTAACTCAGGATTTTGTTTTTAATAGGCATCCAATCCTACCTAGCCCTAAATGATCAGTGGTAACTCCAAGTTTACGGCCACTTTGTGGTGACCATCTGAGACTAGTTGGATGAACGATTCGCCGAACAGTCTCTCCCCTCTATATTACTATGCCCTTTGGATCACCTGAAGTTTTAAAGGCAAGCATGTCCAAACAATCACATACAAAATCATTACAAGTCTTTTTGCAATCTCCCAAGCTTCATGGTGCTTTCACTTGGATCTCTTTCTTCGGGTTACAAAATTTTTCTAACTAATAATAATTTTACTTACATTTGTAATAAAGAAACTCAAGTTACATTCGAGGGGAATTAGGAGAAAAGAGAATTTTACACCATGAAAAATAAGAGATAAGACATGGTATACAGACTCTATTTGGAATAAGTACCATGAAAAATAATCAACCATCCACAATCACATTGGCTAAGTCCATAATCATCCCATGCATTCACAATCAATATTATGAACTTATAAATGTGTTTTAATCTCTAGTTACCATTTTTTAGATTTATTCTTTATATTTTATTAAATTAATTAAGAAATATATTTTTCTTACTTGATTAACATTTGTTCTAATCAAAATAGAATAAATCATAATCCAGTTCGGATTAATCAATTAAATTAAATATTTTCTAATTTAACAAATTAATTAAAATAAACATTTTAATTTTATTATCCGATTATGGATTCTATATTTATTTTAATTAAACAAACAAATTTGCTTACTTGATTAACGTTTATTCTGATCAAATTAGAAAAAAACCCTAAACTAATTTAGGATTAATCAATCAAATTGAATATTGTCAATTAAACAATTTAATTGATATAGAGCATGCTAATTTTATTAGCCAATTGTTATCTTAAACTATTTAAGAATTAACCAATTGAATAATTATTTATTTAGTAATTAAAAAATAAGGAATTTAGTTTGTATCTAAACACTAGCTTCGAAAGCTGGTATTGCGCGGCACACTTTGTTTTCAAGGAATAAGCACCGTGTATAGTTTGATCATATCAAACTGCTTTTGTTGTTTGCTTTATGGTCTCTTTAAACCACAAAGATAGACTCCAAGTACCCTTAAAATACTACATTAGCTAGTCTCCAGGTTGGAGAATGCGTCCATCAAGAGTCCATGTAATGCCGTGTGCTTTATGGCTTCGATAAGCGACTAAATTCCTATCTAACCATATTTTAATAATGCTAACAGCTAGCAGCTCCCAGCAGCAGCCTATTCGTCGAGAAAATTGGTGCAAGAACAGCTCAAGACGTGTGCCCATCTCATGCAAAAACGTTGCAATTACAAGCGCCCTTTTCTGCGTGTCTTGCATGGGTTGTTCGATCCGACAAGCAGCTCCAAGCTGCTGCACATTAGGTGCTTCTTTGTGGGAGTTTAATGGACCATAAAAAGATGCTGGCAGCAGCTAAGGAAGCCACCTGTAGTGGCATTGAAGTGGCAGCAGCTGTTGCTGCAATTTGCGTGACAATTGCGCACGTGTAGCCTTCAAACCATAACCATTCTTCATCGATTCGAAGCACGATTTTTTCGCTCTAACACGAAGAAAAATTCTTGATCGCTTTTAATGTTGAAAATTCATTAAAATAAAGTAGCTACAATATGTAGAAAAATCTAAATTTTTTAGCATTCATAAATCACCAAAATCGTTACAAATTTAAGCATAAACAATTCTCAATTGACCTTAACCGATTGTACCAATTGTTTTTAAACTAATTAATTAAAAAAAATTGACATGAATTTATATGATGCAATAATTGAAATTAAATGAAAATAATTTCTATAAAATCTCAATTATTTAATCAGATCAAGAAAAATATTCCGATATGAAAAATATTTTGAAACCAGTAACAATTAAAGTACAAAATCAATTAAGATGACACAAATCTAGCTCAGATATAGCTTGTAGAATTTGGCTCATACTTGAAAAATAAAACTAATAAATTTAATTAACAATTATTAAATTATACAATGAAAAAAAAGTAAATAAACGTATCGAATTCTTCAGAGTATCAACTTGCACGTCTTTAACAAATCTAAAAATTTAAGAACATGAAAATAAACTCATACCTCAAATCAAGATTGTCAAGATCCCCAATTAAATTTAATCTCCGCTTATTCTTGCATGCTAAACTTGATTGTTGCAAACTAAAGTCGTCCAATTATCCAACCTCTAACATTGATCCATACAGATGACTCAAGAAACCTGTCACTAGATTGAGATTGTCTTTACCAATAACCGTGCTAGCGGTTTAGGTTTCCTAAATCTTTGATTGAACACCTTTGTCACATTAAAGAACTGAAAACAAGCAAACATTGTTCTTTCTCAATGCCCTTTTGGCGTATGGCTATCCCATTATCGACAACAAAAAGGTGGCGTCAATCAAATAATTTGGACGGCAAAACAAGTATATACAGACATTAACATTATGGTATAATTACACTTAGACCCCTAGACTAATTGCACTATTCAGTTAAGTTCCCAAGAGATCATTATCTCTACAATTTAATCAAATCCCATTTAATTCCATAAAATCACTTTTATGTGTGTGACCCGTTAGGACTCTAACATGTCGAAAATAAATATATACTAATTCAATTAAGAATATTTATATTTATAAACAGTGAGTGGCATCTAACAATGCATCATAGCCATCCAAATGCTATGGGAGTCAATATAGTTTTTGACAAACCTTTCAGTGTACAGTACATAAATGTAATTCAATCCTTTCATCATATATCCCAGAAAAGATAAAAGCATGTTGTAGTGTCTACTCTTAGTTCATTCCATATTAGTCATGCAGCCCTTTTGTGTTAACTCGATAATCAGTATTGCCTTGGCCAAGGACTTTGAGTTAACACAGGCTAGGAACAAATGAAATACATCCTTTCATAGCATTTAGGGTGATGGACACTCTCTAGACCATCATTCACTTTTACTATGCATCATATTATACCCAAAACCAATCTTAGTTTGGTATCTATTCATTGTGGATCTATTCATGATGATCTCTAAGTATAATATTTCATATACAAGATGATTTGGTGTTACAAGTCTAAAGATCACTTACGCAATTGACACATGAACATATTTTCCCTAGACATTTGAGTCAAATATCAAATAGAACTCTTTTAGCATGTCATGTTCAGTGAACTTGTTGCCATAACAAGCACCCAAATGATGTCCCTAAGTATATATATATATACTTCAACTTATGAGACTAGTTGCATGCATCAAATGCATTGAGGCTTACATATATTAATCTTTTTGCATTGTCAATGCCCTATTTTGACAATACAATACTAGGAATAGTTTTAGAAACATGACTTTGATGTATAAGGATATCACAATTGTAACTCTTTACAATTCCTTTACAAAGCTAATGTGTTTCATAGGCTTTCTCTTCATAAGCTATTAATAAAAATTATATTTTAACTCTTAGATAAAGAAATACCTCGTTAACATTAAAAATATATAGTGTATTTTACATGAAATGTCTCAAAGTCAACTTGTTACAAGAACATCTGATTGGCTTGCATGGCTTACACCAATATTATGTTAACTCATCTTGGTAGTATAATGACTAGGAATTGTTTAGGGACATGGCTTTCATGCATAAGAATCCTATAATTATAACCCCTTTATAATTCCTTTGCAAGGCATTATATGTTCAATAGGCTTTATTCAATTAGTGGATTTATGGTTATCAATCCTACCACTAACATGAAAGGAAACCTTATATCGCTATAATGTAGTGATGGGTTTGCATTATTAATTATATGACAGAACATCCAATCTAATTTGCTCTGCATCATATTTACTAATAGTCCACTCCTACTTCAATCTGTACTAGTTTTTGCAACTTATTATTAACGATATGACCTTAGAGGAACAACTTTTCTTAAATTCATAGTGCTTTGACTAAAGACTTTAATCTAAGTAACCACAACCAAGAACTATTGAGATATATATCTAAAATAACTAAGAGTAGTAAATATTCTTTAAATTGCCCATCCACCTTTGTGTAGTACATGTTACACTCAAAACACCCTAACATAAGCATCCTTCATTGTGGACCCCTTCAAATGAATTTCAAGCATAACACTTCCCATGTAATATGAAATGGATTTCTCACATGTTCCATGTTTAGTGAACTTGTTTCCATAAAACAAGTACAAGTACCTTTGCAATGTGCCTTCGGTACAACACTGGAATCCCTTGGATGATGATACACGGACATAGAAGGAATTGCCTTTAGCTTTTCCCTTGATAGGGATTTGGATAGACATAATGAGATGAAAACAAGGGCAAGGACATCGGATGAATTGCTTATCCAATCCAACTTAGATGGCCACCATGAAATGGCTAAAGACTTGGAGTTGCCATCGATCATTTTGGGCTAGGCATGATCGGATGCCTATTGAAAATGATATTCTAAGTTACAAAACTTGAAACATCGATTTCAAGGTTTATGAGACCTAAAGATTTGTTGGTTGGGTTCAGGATTTGGTTAGCTTGGGAAAGGAGTAGCACCCTCATGACACCCAAAATTAGTACCTGCTAGCCATTTTTATGTTGATTTTCATTTATTTGGTTTAGACTTGTCACATTTTGGTATAATCTCCTTTTAATCATCAATTTTATATGAAAATGGTAAATACGAGTTTTAAAGGAGAAATTAAATCACATAGGTACCTCAAATATGTAGGGAACATATGGATTTTTGGTGAAAATGACATTCGAATTTAATTCTAAAAATTAGATATTCCATGTGAAGCACTAGAGAGATAACAACATGGAACATTGCCTTCTAATTTTCAAAAATGATTTCGAAATATGAACATAGAATGGATATACAAAAGGAAACGTGTTAATAAGATGAAAGAGGATATAATAATATTGCATGAAAAATAAACACACAAAAGCATAAAAGGTAGGGATGATCAGAATATATCTCGCAATTGTCATCCATTATTGAGGAATAACTAAGGTGATAATTTTAAGATATGTTTGGACTTACGGTCATTTAAGGTACAAAAAAAAGGTTCCGATTAAAAGGCTTGGGGAAATCCGAGAAAAAAATTCATATTTTTTGAGTAAAAAGTAGGGCTGGATTATCTTCTTGGAATATGAGGTTGCAGCATCTCCATTAATAAAAATTTTAGAGATTTTTGAAATTTAAATAAAGTTTGTAAAAATGGGATTAGAGTATCCTCTCAGACCATAATGTTAGAGTATTCTTAAAAGTGAAAACTTTTGTAATTTTTTTAAAGAAAATGAATTTTTTTAATGAAAATAAGTATTTTAAGATTAAAATTGGTAGTTCAAATGAAAGATAAAATTAATTTTTGTTTGGCCTTGACCTAAGCCGTATGAAACCTATTTTATAATGCTTAACCTATAGGGAATCAATCAGATGCATGTTGGGGTATTTGAATACATCAAGAAAGTTGTTTGAGAAAATTTATCTAATTTTCTCAAGTCCAAAGCAGGGGACAACATCGTGCTGTTGCCTTTCCCAATTCTTGGTTCATCTGAAGGCTTCGAGGGTAAATGAGATATTGTTGGAAAGGTAACTCAACAAGATTTAACATAAAAATATCCTAAAAATCTCAAAAAAATTGTTTCCTAACTGAAATTAATTTTTGAAGTTAAGTTTGCTTCAGCACTGGTAACATGTACAGGGGAAAAGGCATAATGAATTTTGAAAAATTACCTTAGACTCATTTGGAATCATTAAATCACAAGCTTTCTAAAAAGGGAATTTCACAAACTTTTTAGGAAAAATAATTCAAGATTCCACAAAAAATCATCTGATAGGCCAAAATGGCCCAAACAGAATCTAAATCGTTAATTCTAGGGGTTTTAGATAGCACAAGTTCAAAAAATAATAACTCTCTCATCAGGAATGATCTGAGAGCAAATGAGACACCATTGGAAAGGTGATTAGATTCCCTTTGAGGGAAAAAATCAGGAATTAAGGCTCAAAAATGATTTTTTAATTTATGACTACAATGCTACCATGGTAAAATAGGGGAATTTTTTTGGGTTTTCGGGTTTTCTAGCACTAGGTTTGGGTTATAGACATTCAAATGTTCATAGCAAAGAAGACAAATGACAATTGCTTCACAAGCTCATTCGCATAATTCTGACAGAGCAGCCTATTCACCAAAGTCATTAGTAAGGGATATTAGACCTCACAATCAAGGCACAAACATTTTAAAACATGTAAAATGAAGGTTTTATTTTGAAAATCAAAATGTTTAACCTCATTTAACTATGAATCGAAATATAAAAAGCTTGATTTTTCCTAAATATTGGAGGACTAATTAGTAAAAGTAATAGATTTATGTTAATCTTTATTCATTGGAAGTAATATAGACTTAGCTTGGGGGTTTTTTTTTGAAACAGGCTTTTACAACAAAAAACACCAAAAAATGTCATCAAGAAAGTATTTTTAATCATGTAAAACATGTAAACATGGCATCTATGATGAACATATGCTAGAGCAATAATAAAGCAACATTTTTATCACATAAAAAATATTAAAAAAATGCAAGGAATGTAGAAACATGAATGAACAATTAAGAGCATGCTCATGCCAATACAAAAAATGGTCTATGCATGCAAATAATGCTTCCATGGCATGCAAAAAGTGATAGCAAGTTTTTACAGCACTAACAACATGATTTTTTTGTCATCAAGCCATAAAAATTATCATCAAGCTTCATGGAACATTAAAGCATCTTGAAATAACATTGTATCATCAAGTATTATGTATGAAAGATTATGGAGAATGCCAAGAATCAATAAAATAGTGGCTATTCTAAGATGAGCCAAGGAAATATGGTTTTTTAAACACTCAAGCAACTTTAACGCATCATAAACTCAAAATATCACCAAGACAAGCTCAAAGATGCATGCTTTCCTATGAAGGTCATGGTTTCATGAAGATTGTTTAGATAAAATGACAAGATATATGTGTAAATGCAAAAGAATAAAGAGAAGAGTGTAAAAAAACCAAAAAAAAAAACTTGCAAAACCTTTTTTTCCTTGTCCACTCAAAGCTGTAATTTTTATGTTTCTATGGCTTTTTGAGTTTATGGTTTTTGGCTCAGTTATCTTTTCTTTTCTTACTATAGTTGAGCTAAAAAGAATGGCAAAGATAAGCTTTAAAGTGATACCATGGATGGAGTGGAGTTTGATGGTGAAAGCAAATAGGAAATAAAGGTTTTAGAGAGGTTTTGGAGGGCTGTTGGAAAAGCTACAAAAATAGAGGATTATTTCTGAGAAATATGGTCTATAAGTGTTTAGAAAGTCACTTTGCTAAGCCATTGTTGGCTTTTTTACATGGAAATGCTCATGCAAAGGTTTAAAAGCCAAAAATAAGAATATTGTAGGCTTTTCCTCATACTCTATGCAATAGCCTTAGGTACTGTACTCAGCTGGCTAAATATACATTGGCTCAACAGCTAAGATGGTGGAATAGAGAGGTTGGGGGAGTCTGTAAATGGAAAAAAGTCAAGCATACCACCAAAAAACCATGTTTTCCTTAAAAATGTCCTATTTTCAAGTCATTTTAGGCCTCAAAAATTTGTTTAAACCAATAATAAGTTTAACGCTGAGGCCTAGTATAAATTTTAATGATTTTTTTAGTGCCAAAAGCATGGCCAAATAAAATTTTTAGATCAATGGTGCAAAGGCTAAAAATGGCACAAATTTGGCAAAAATTACATTCTATATCAGTATAAGGAGCTTTGTATCAATACATAAAGCAAATTTAGCCTTCTAGCATCGATACAATTAGCTTTGTATCAATACAAAGAGCAACAATTCCTTTCAATCTTGAGACTAAATGGCTTGTATCGATACCACCAAGGCTCCATCGATACTCTTACTTATGTATTAATACATTTTAGCCAAAATTCATGATTTTATGACATAAGCTTGTATCGATACAAACACCTTAGGTATTAATACATCACCTTAAGTATCAATATTATACCTTTTTGTATCAATACAAATAGCAAAATTTTAAAATGTTGATGATGTGGAACCTTGTATCGATACTTTGTGGCTATGTATTAAGACCCACATGCAAAATGTAGATTTTTCATGCCTTTGACTCTCCAAATACCTCATCTTGGTTGAAAATGATG
>JBBYHO010154469.1:7882-24175 GCA_038382025.1 Adansonia gregorii | reverse complement strand
ATATATATATATATATGCATGAGATTGGTAATTAAACAATACTGTTTTTTTGTATTTGGTCGTCTATAGTCTGTGGAAACAAGATAAAATTTAATTGGTTTATACAATTATTTTAAAAGATGATATTTTACAAATTTAAGATTAAAATTGCAGAATTTATAATCCACCTTTCCTTTTATTCTTAGGTTGATTTTTTCTTTTTGAGGGTGTAAAAAAATAAAGATCATGTATAGCATATGTTGTTTTATTTCTTAAAATTTGAGAGGAGATATTATTCTGTGACAGCTAAAATTATGCAGACACAACAGTACGCATAGGACATCATGTCTACGTGCTTGATTTTAACAATATTTCTTGTTTGTGTGGTTTTTAGATGATGGTGGTGTTAATGAACGACAACTTGATAATCAGACCATGGACTTATTCCTTCCCCTTCGGTGCTTTTGTACGCGTAGACAGGTGATTTTATAGCAATATTAGTAATCCCAAATTCCCAATATCGATCGGAAATTTTAATGCTTAATAATTTTTGAATCAGGTACAATGTGAAGCAGTCGTATTGGAGGATCCAGATGTTGCAAAAGCACTTGTTGAATACATTACCCAAGTTGGAATTGAAACTCTGTTGCTTGGTGCAGCATCAAAAAGTGGACTTTCCAGGTACCCAGCACCCAGAATTATTGCGTGTTTTTCCTCTACTTCTGAACTAGTATATATATGAATTTCGCCTTACGTACGAACAGATTGTTCAAGGCTACAGATATTCCCGCTACCATGCTAAAATGGGCACCAGATTTCTGCAATGTGTATGTCATTTCGAAAGGAAAGGTTGCTGCTCTACGATCTGCTACTCGTCCATTCCCCATCATCCGAGGAGATGGAATATCAACCCGACCACAAGCCTTGAATAATGAGGCACCCTCAGTCATGTAAGCAAGTAATCCATCGATTGAACGATTTATATTTTATAAATGAATGTGCTTTGTTTTTATTATTTCAAATATGGATGTAATGTAATCCTTAAAAAGATCTCTCTCCAGAGAAAACGATGGATTATTCTATGACGAAGTAGCACTTGACATGAACTCTTCCTCATGGGCAAGCACCGATAGCTCCTTTTTTTCTTTCTATGAAAACCTCGGGTCCTCTCTGAATCCGCAAAAAGTGGTGGACCCTTACAGACGATCTAGTGCAACCATGGATTCCATTCATTCTACGCCAAAGCTTCCATCAAATTACAACACTCTCACCGACTACTCATCGATGTTGGATTCTGCAACATCATCTTCTACAGAATCTACAGTAAGTCTATTTTCGTTCTATGGCTTCAATGGTTAAACAACTTTTACCATGTTACAAAACAACCGTTTTCGAAAGTATCACTTCATTTTTTTTGTTAATATTTTAATTTGAAGTCTAAGATTTTAAAATGATGAGTGTCATAAATGTTTTTCATTGTAAAGACACATATGACTATATACATGGCCTTTGAAGAGAATTTTGTTACGTAAATGGATAGTTTACCTTTTTTTTTTTTTCTTTCAGGAAGACACAAATGATGAAATCAGAAGGCTGAGGATAGAGCTTAAGCAAACAATGGATATGTACCATGCAGCCTGCAAAGAGGCATTAGCGGCCAAACAACAGGTAATGTCTATTAAAGGTTTAGGTTTTTTATTTATGTAATGTATAACATAGATTATATTATATTATATGATATTATAGGTGATGCAACTCCAAGAATGGAAGAGACAACAAGAGAAAAGAATAAGAGAGGGGCATCTTGCAGAAGAAAGATCATCATCAGTTGAGGGAAAAGAGAAAGCAAAGAATAAGGAGGCAATTGAGGCAGCTGGAGCTGCTCAGAAACTTGAGGAGATAGAGATGCAAAAAAGGGTGGAAGCAGCAGTTGAGAAAGCCATCAGCGAAGCAGAGGAAAGAAGAAAGCTTGTACATGCTTTAGGCCAGTCCCATTTAGTTGTCAAATACCGAAGCTTATTTCATGTTTTAGCTGTTATTTTTTTATTCTATTTTTATTTTACTATATGATTGGAAGAGAAAATTCTAAAATCAGCTTATTAAAATAAGTTTGTTATCAACTTAAAATAAAAGGAGTCATTAGATCTGAATTGAGCCGTTAAAAAAAAAATCTTAGTTAACCAGGAAAATTTCAAAAAAAAATAAAATGCAATAAAATTGTTAAAAACATAAAGCCAAAAATATAATTTCAAAGAAAAAAATAATAATTATTAGAATTATTCATAAAAATTGTAACCATTTTACCCTCATTTTTGGTCTTATCTTTTGGCTGCCTTTGTCCCTAGCTGCAATTCAACGGGGTTGGTTTGTATATTTAGTTATAATCATTTCGTATATTTAGTTATGATGAGTCGTATATTTAGTTATAATCATTCATACATTTAATTATGGTGAGTCGTATTTTAATTATGTATTTCATACATTCAATTATAGTCATTTGTACATTTAATTACTATTTGTATATAGTAATTTGAAATTTAATATAAATTTTTTATTTTATTATTGTTATATAATAATTCAAGATTTTATATATATAATTTTGAATTATAAAATAAACTTGAATTATATTAAATACTGGATTAATAGAAAAAATAATAAATATTAAAAAATATTTAATATTAAATCAAATTACTTTTCTCAAATTAAAAATAATATATATTATACATATTATATATAATATACAATTATATAATACATATATAATATAATGTAATTTTATAGATATAATATAATAATATATTATATTATATTATATTATGTTATATAATATATGATATATAATAAAATATAAAAAATATGTTAAAGCATATATACAAAATATTGGTATTCATGTATGATCGACATCACCTTGAGTATAACTTCATATATGTTAAAGTTGATTATTCTTATATAGTGAGAGGATGACGTTTCAATGAAAAAAACTTGTAACCAAAAATAAAAAAATACTGTTGATTATTCTTGTATAGTGAAATAATCGTAACTCACCCTCTTTGGAGATCTTTGTTTGGGTAAAAAAATTTTAATTTTTAATATTGAAAACAAAAAAATAAACAGTAAATAATGCATATTATAATTTAACATATAAATAATTTATAACTTTCACTAAATTACTGTCAGAGAGAAAGGCAATCAAAAGATAAGATTAAAACTAAGGGTAAAATAGTAATTATAGTTTCTTTATTAATATTTCTAATAATTACTATCTTCCTTTTTAAAATTATTTTTCATGCTTTTACTTTTTAATAATTATTATTACCTTTTACCTTTTTATAATTCTTCCTAAATTTTTTTCTACCTTCCATCCTTTTCACGCACACTTATGTTAGCATTTAATATCAAATAATTTTTATTATTTTTAAATAATTTAATATAAAATATTTTTATTATTTTTAAATACTATTTATTTAACAAAAATATTTTTATTTTTATTATATGATATATATTAATATAATATATATTATATAGTTTATATATAATATATATTATTTTTAATTATTTCAAAAATAATTTAAGATTTAATATAAATATTTTTATTTTTATTTTTATTTTCATATAATAATCCAAGATTTAATGTAAAATATTTTTAATATATATTAATTTTTACATAGTAATTCATTATTTGGTGTAAAATATTTTTTATTTTTATTATATATAATATATTATTATATAATGTTGACAATATTATATATTATATATTATATATGTATTATATAATATCTATTACATATAATATGTATAATTTATATATAATTTATCTATATATGATATATATAATATATGTTTTTTTAATTTTTTAATATATAATTTATATATAACATATAATATATACGTACATAATAGATATTTTATATATAATATAAAACCTTCATATATAATATATTTAATAAAAATAAAAAATAATTTTGAGAAAATTAAAGTTAATTTTTTGAAAAGAATATTTTTCATAATACCTTATAGATTTGGTAATATTTTTATGTAAATCTGTAATATTTATATGTAATTCAGTAATATTTGTATGTACAAATTATATATAAATATTATCTTTAAAGATTCCTTACACAAATACATTACATATAATACAAATTACATATAAATATTATGTAAATTGTAATATTTATGCATAATTTTTATAATATTTAGTTGTAATTTTATCAACTAATAAACTTACAAATTTATCAAAAAATTAACTTTTTCTTAATATAAAATAATTATTACTAATATATCCAAATAAATTATAAAACTAAAAAAATATGAAAACTTTTTTCACTTAAAAAATTACTACAAAAATTAATTTCTCATACATAAAATTTATATAATAAAGAATAAAAACTAATTTCTAAAAAATTGTAATTAATTTTCTTAAAGAAATATTTTACATATATATATTACAGATTTGGTAATGTTTTTAAGTAAATCTATAATGTTTGTATGCAAATTCAAAAATGTTTGTATGTAATAAATTGTAGACATATATTACCTTTAAAGATTCTTTACACAAATACATTACATATAACACAAATTACATATAAATATTATATAAATTATAATATTTATATGTAATTTTTGTAATATTTAGTTGTAATTTGACTAACTAATAAAAATTATAAATTTAATCAAAAATTAATTTTTTCTTAATATAAAATAATTATTACTAATACACCTAAATAAATTATTAAACTAAAAAAAGTGAAAACTTTTTACTTCAAAAATTACTACAAAAATTAATTTTTCACATATATAATATATTTAATAAATAACAAAAAATAATTTCTAGAAAATTATAGTTAATTTGCTTAAAGAAATTTTTACATACATATATTATAGAAAAGATAATATTTTTATGTAAATCTGTAATATTTATATGTAAATTCGATAATATTTGTCGATAACAAATTATATATATATATTATCTTTCAAGATTTTTTTCACAAATATATTACGTATAACACAAATTACATAAAAATATTTAATACGTATTTATATTACATATGATAATAAATCTATGTTATAGATAATATAATTTATATAACTATAATATTTTCTAATATAGTACTTCTTATAACCTGTTGATAATATATTTATGTAACTTATAAAATTTTTATGTAAATATAATAAATTTACATATTATAACTTTTATTATCTTTTATCATAATTTTTATAAGTAAATAATGTTTATGTGTAATTGTAAAAAATTATGTAATACTTATTCACATTACCTTTGATGATATACATTTGTAATGGATAATATAATTTATATAATTATAATATTTTATGTGGGACTATTTTATCACCTAATTGTAATAAATTTCTGTTACTTAAAAAATTTTTATATAAATGTAATAAATTTATGTATTACGACTTTTATTATCTTTTATCATAATTTATGTATATAAATAATGTTTATGTGTAATTATAATAAAAATATATAATATTAAGTTATATTACCCATTATAATAATTTATGTAATAGATAATATAACTTATGTAACTATAATATTTATTGGTAATTTTAAATTTTTTAATATTAATGATTTATGTAACTTATAACATATTTATGTAACTATAATAATTTTATACATTATTATATAATACTATATGTAAAAAATCAAAAATAAAAAAAATGCCGGTTGCCTTTGGGCCTTACGAGAACCACTCTTTAAAGAGCGTTCCCCAGAAGTCCCCGATTGGAGGTAATGACTAGTGTAGCATAAAAAAGTATAAATTTGTAAAAATATATATATTATTATGATCTCTATGTAGAAGGAACTCATAACCGTACTTGAAAAGTTTTTTTTTGGTCAAAATCGTGAGTTAAATTTTAGATTAATATGAGGACCTAAAAAGTTGAAGTTGAATATATTAGCGTAAGGCTGCAAGCCAATCATTGTAGCTTGTGTGGCACTAGTATTTAGTAATTTCATGTGAATAAACATTATAGTTTATTAATGTTAAGGAGATATTTCTTTATCCATAAGATATTATTTGATAATTGTTAAGCTTATCTAACGTAAAGAAGCCCATGAAAGACATTGGCCAAAAGAATTATAATGACTAACAATTATAAGATCATTATGCATCAAAGTCGTATTTCTAATAGTATAGTCAAGAAAGGGCATTAACAATGCTCTAAAACTAGCATATTTTAAGCTTTCATGCATTTAATGCATGCAACTGATCTCATAAGTTAAAGTATAGAAGTACTTAAGAATAGCATATGGGTGCTTCTTAAGTAGAACAAATTCATTGATCATGGCCTGCTATAAAAGTTCCATTTGGTATTTCACTCAAGCATCTATGGAAATACTTTCATGTGTTTGTAAATCCTTAGACTTATGACACCAGATCATCTTGTATATGGAGTCTCATACTTAGAGATCATCTCAAATGGGTCCACAATAGATGATGCTTATGGTAGGGTGCTTTTGGGTATGACATTAAGCATACTTGAAGGTGGATTCCTGGTCAGGATTCAACACGCTAAGTGATTTAAGGGGATATATTTCACATGTACGTAGCTTATGTTAACTTAAAGTCCTTGGCCAAGGCGATATTGATTTATGGAGTTAACATATAAGGGTTACACACTAATATGGAAAGGGTTAAAGAGTATAAATGAACCATGCACTTGCTATTTATGGCATATATGACAAAAAGATTAAATTCCATTAAGATACTATACACTGAAAGGCTTGTCAAAACCATATTGACGTTCCTTGTATGTTGGTCCATGATGCATTACTAGATGACATTCTTAGTCTATAAATATAAATATTCTAATATGATGAGGCCTAAAAGGTCGCGCACATAAGGGTGGTTAGTAGAAATTAAAATGAGATTGGGCTTCTATATCTAATACAAGTAAAAGTTACTTAAGGCTAATTTATACCAGTCTTAATAGGCCAGGAACTAAATTTTTAAAGGGCCAAAAATTAGAATAGTTACACTAGATATATAAACTCATGTTTGCCATCCTCCACATCAGTTTTTTGTGATTATTTTTTTGTCATTTTCTCTCCCAAAAGCTACATGTTGCATTATTCTCACTTTCTTAAGGAAGATAAAGCAAATCATTTAAAATCAATAGAAATTTGTTTTCTTTTGATAGTTTTGATTACGAATCAACAGAGTTCCAAGGCAAAGGAAAGATTTGTGAAATCTAAACTGCTAGCATAGCTCCTGGCAAACAAAGTATCTCCCTTTTGCAGGTTTCTCAAATCACCAGTCTGGATAACCATTAGAGGCTAGGCACTTGAACAGCTTTGGTTTACAATAACCGAGCTTTGTGTACAAGTTATTGTGATTATTGAATTAATCCTAAACATCTATAGGCTAAGGTATGAGAAATCTTAAATGTTTCTTTAAGTTCTCAATTTTAAAGATTAATTAAAAACCATGCAACATGATCCACTTTTGGAAGTCTTAATATTATTTGTTTCTTATATTTCCACCACTATTCATGTGCTTTAATTATAAATTTTTTAATCTACTTGTTTATCAACCCGAGACATCCTATAGAATCTAGATTTTTGTAGTTTCTTAACATTTTTTATTATTTTAAATTTTTTTCAATGGAAAAACAATGCTAAAAATTTTCAAATAGAAACTATTAAATACCTCAACCATAGAGTTCTTTATAATACTAATCAAAATAATAGCTAAGTGCAAGATTGTTATTTGATACATCATCGTTGTAGTTTTTTAAGTTTTGCAAACAAAAATTAAAGAATTATCATGGCTAAAAGTAACTTTTGACTGGGTCCAATATAATCCATCTTAAGTTTAACCTGTTAGCTTAACACTATTAGAGCATTGCCCAAGGCCCAAACTAGTTGGATAGCTTAGCATGAGCATAGAAGATTTATTTTGCTAGATGATTGATGCACTGAATCAAACATGTGGCACAATCCTAATAGCATCAGCCTATAAATAGACACTATTCAATTGAATTAAGATCTAATATATTAGAATCCAACCATCTCCCTGAACCAATTAGCCTCTTCTTCTAAAACTGACTTTCAGCACCTATTTATGAACCTTCTGCTTAGCCATATTTGCTTGCATCACCCTCTAACTTGACCCAAGTGAACATAAGTCCACCACCTCAAAATTGGTGCATTTATTGATAAAAGCATGAATCAAACCTAGTAAAAAGAGAATTAGGAAGAAAAGCAGACCCAGCTAATGTCCCTAAAGTGATACTTCTCTAAGAAAAAAAGAAAGACAATGAGTTTACAGCCCCAAGACTTACATTCTTAAGAAAACACACTGGAGCTAAAATGCTTTTACGTAAATACCGATGAGAAAAATAAAAAAAAAAGGGATAGCTTGACCATTACCTCTCTTTATCTAAAACAAAAGAAAGTAAAGTGGGGAAGATGGTCTCAGCCAAGCAACTAAAAAGCAACATCCATACTTAATCAAAGCTGTACAAAAGCTAACATCTAAAAAGCCCAAGACATAAAAAATACCTTTATCATAATGAAAGAAGGGCATGAGAAAAAAGGTAGCTAGGACACTCCAATCAAGGCAAAGAAGATTGAGCAAAAAAGTGAAAGAGCTTACAAAGGCTTGAGCCCTTCTTATTGGCGAGCAAAACTCCAAGCTATATATCCTTTAAAGGCCAAACCCTCAGTAGAAAGTAAAAAGAATTATCCACAAGCAAAGAACAAAGGACTTTGGCCATACCTGGAAAATGGCTACCTCCTCATATTTATGGCCACCTTCTTCAAGGAATTTATATTGGTATAGGCCCTCAAGCTAATAAGAATGGATGAGCAATATACACTCAATAATGCAAACTATAATGATATTTTAGTAACATAAGGTTTTCCTTCATGTTAGTATGACAAATAATAGTAATTAAGTACTAATTAGATAAAACCTATGAGACACATCTAGCCTTGTAAGGGATTATAAGTGTGTTACAATTATGAAATCCAATAAGCATCAAAGTTATGTTTCCAAATGTTGTTCCTAGTCAATGTATTGCCAAAACAAGAAACTGGAAATGTGTAAAGACTAGTAAACGTTAAGTCTCCTTGCTTATGAAAGCATACAACAATATATTTTATGATATATGGATAGTATATAAGTGCTTGTTAAAGAATAAATTCACTAAACATGACTCGTTATGAGAAGTCTATTTGGAATTGTCGCTCAAATGTCAACAAAAATGTTCACGTGCCAGTCATGTAAATAATCATCTAACTTATGGTACCAAATAACCTTTTATGGAAAGTTCATGCTTTGATTTCATCATAAATGGGTTCTAAGAAAGAATGCTAAGGCTAGGGTGATTTTTGGGAATACTTTGAACCATATAAAGGTCTATAAATAAGCCAAAGATGATTCACCATTCCAATTGACATCAGATTCATATCAAATATGTTTTTAGCTATGGTTAACTGAAAGAAGCCTTTAGCCAAAGCTTGTCATCAAAATAAAAGTTTAGACTTATAAGCACCTAAAATTCCATATATTTTAATTTTTTATTCATTTATTTCTCTAGGTAAATATGATTAAGAATGTAACTGTACAACATTTATAACAATTTTTCGGAAGCTGTTGTAGACATTTAATTTTCTCCAAGTCCCTTAATTAGCTTTCTGAATTTTGAATGTTTGTAGGTACACCTTAAGCTAGACCCACTCGAATGGAACGCTGATGATACAAGGCTTAATTTAAGAATTAAAAAGAGTCAGAGAGCTCTATTGAGTGAAAAATGATGGCGCGTTAGCTTAATTAGATAAGTTGGGAAAATGTAATATAGTTAGAAAATCAAAATCTAAGCTATGAAAATTGAAACGAAAGATATAAGCCTCACTGGAAAGATAGGATGATCACTAGATGCAATTGGGGCAAAATGGAAATCCAGTTTTAAAGTTAGATGCAAAGTTAAAGAGGATCAAAGATAACTTAAACGTAAACAGTCATGAAAAGTTAAAGTCGAAGATAAAGTGAAAAGTTAACTTTTAAATGGAAAAGGTAGAAGTTCTAAAACAATTGACCTTACCATTATGAAAGTAGAATGAAAAGGACATTAATGAAAGATAATTAAGGCCAACTTCAAAGAAAACCTTAGAAGGAAAATTTTCAAAAAGTTAATTCGAGCCAAAATGAGTGAATTCATGTTTTATGGAAGAATATCCTTAGGGGAATTTGGACCATTTAAGGAACATCAAATTAAAATTTACAAGTAGCAGAGAAGGATTAATTGATCAAGGAAAATAAATGTAAGCATAATGCCATAGCCGAATTCATTTAGCAATATGCCCGAGGTCATATTACAGTTTTTCTTTAATGGCAAAGGTATGAGGACATTACTTAAGATAGATATTGTTTAGATATTTTGAGGACAAGTGAAGCATGAAAATGCTATCTTGAAAGGTGAATGCGTGAGAATTGCATGAAAAAATATGCCATGGAATATTCTAATTAATCTTATGAATGCATAACTAAAGTATAATATGGAACCGAAAATTAAAAAACAATAAGCAAAACCTATCCTTCCCCTAAAGAGGATTTGGCCGACCCATATAAATGGGTTTTTTTCATTTCTTTTAATACTGTATAATTTGCCCTAGCTACCAACTCTTTAGAAAAAATATTAAAAATAGAAAAGGAAACTTAGGATTTGAGCTAGCTTAAAGTATATTCGTTCTTGATATTTCTCTTTCTTTGCATTCTCCATGTGATTTTAATGTTACTTTCATGCTCATGTCATAGTTCTATGCATAATTCCTCAAAAAAAATAATAAAATGGCTTTTCTCATGCATCCTCACATGTTCATATATATTTCTTTCATTTTATTGGTATGTATTGATGAACTTGATGATTCCATGATGTAATCTTGAAGTTGAGAGATGTCCATGCCTTCTTTGCATATTTGGTCATAGTGTTTTACTATGATCTCATGATTTTCTTTCTTTGTTTTATGACGTGGTGATATTTACTACATATTTGATAATTTGATGATGAAAACTTTTGCGAGATGGTCGTTTCCTCTTGATAGCTTAGCCATGGTGT
This sequence comes from Adansonia gregorii, assembly GCA_038382025.1. Lineage (NCBI taxonomy): Eukaryota > Viridiplantae > Streptophyta > Magnoliopsida > Malvales > Malvaceae > Adansonia > Adansonia gregorii. Next base: position 13,111 of record JBBYHO010154469.1, on the reverse strand, counting down.
TTTGGTTGAAAGGTTTTATGATTTTTACGTCTTATGATATAAGGATAATGTTTACTACTTGTCTAGTCTATTGTTGGATATTTTTTATGAAAATGAAATGCCTATATCCTAGGTAGCATTTGGCCATAATGATTAATTTGTGTCATGATCTCATGCTTGTTCTCATCCTTTGATGCCTTGTTCAGTATTTTTTATGTGTTTAACAGATTGTGTGCTTGTTTTCAAATCAAGTAAGGTAAAAGGCTTTATCAACTTAAGGCTCTAATGCTTTAAATGATTTTAGTGAGTTAAGGTCCAAGCTTATGTGGCCGCCAAAGGGAAAATCTTGCTCAGTTAACAAAAACTAGTTTTCAAAATTTCCTCTAGGAACAATCTAAAGTTGGCTCAATCATTAAATAATTTTAGCCTATTGTTTTTGCCACTTGCTTAACACCCAAACTTAGGAACATTAAGTTATATTCATGCTTAGATACTTTTTTATTTCATTCTATCTTATGTTGATTTAAACCCTTGTGAAAACGATTTTTATTCCTTAAAATAAGTAACCTAGTGGATGAAACTTGGTGAAGTTGTGTTTGGTAATTAGTGTGAGCATTTTAACCACTATTTTAAGGGCTTTTCTAGGACTAAATGAAGAGGCATTTGAGTACCTCTCCTAGCACTAAAGAATATCTAAGATATAGGGCATGGCTTGGCATTAGAGAAATAAAGCATTTAAATGCTTAATGACCTCGATGAGGGTTCAGTTTTGGTATCATGAATAGGCATACATACAATCATTCCTCTTGGCATTTGAAGATCAAAAGGAAAGGCCTTAAAATGTTTCACAACCTTGCCATCCTAATGTTGTTAGTTGATGATTGAATTCACTTTCCAATGGTTAGAATTTCCTAGAATAAGACATGTACAAAGGGCTATAAAAGGGTTGGCATTTGAATGCCACCATCTTGCATCTTCTAGCCCACTGTCAAGCACCTTAGGGCCATTTTTTAACCTATCATATGAAGCCATTTTAGGTCACTCAAATTTTTTTTAACCTTTGTACTTTTGATTAGAATGCCAATTGATCACTTTTAAAAGTCTTGCATTAAGTAACCTAATTAGCCCTAGAAATTAAACCCATCAGCTCTTTTGCTTTAACTACTTTACGACTTGCGATAAGGTCTATTTATGGTTTTTATGACCTACCATATGAATTTATATTTTATGTATTAACTACAAACTTAAAGCATTCTAGGTTAGGTTTCCAAAGCATAGCTTTTGTATTTTTTAGTTCATTTAGGCCACCAACCAACCTTAATTTCGTTACTACCCTAGGTTTCCGTTATATTCTAGCATAAATGGGTTTGATTACAGTTCATTTCTTGGTCACTAGTTAAATTCATTTGAAGCCAATGAGTCTAGAATTAAAGATCTATTATTTAGCATTCTAATGACATTGGTTTTTTATTTTTTAGAGTTTTTTTAGGTAGGAGATGAACTAGTTTTTTTTGCTTGTTGTTCAGGTTCCTTGAATCCAACAAACAAGACTAATTTATCTTCATTTGGAATGGGGCTAAATGATGGAGTGAACCACTTACTCAACTTTCCTACATGACTATTATGAAATAGTTGGGAACTTGGAGATGATATAGTTGGAAAGTTGGAGTCCACTAATCTTTCTGGCTAGGTATGATCAGACACTTATTAAAATTGATCCTTTTAAATTTTTTGAAATTATTTTAAAAACTAATGATTTTAAAGCCTATGTTGAAAACCAAAAAAAAGAAAAAATTTGGGTCTAGGAGTTGGTTAAGCATAAGGAAGATTAGCACTTCTACCATGCCCTAAAATTGGTATTGCCAAGCATTACATTATCCTAACTTTGAGTTTTGTGCATTCAATTCCAATATTTATCTATAATCCCTTAAATGATAAAAAATTCATAAAATAATATAGAGATTTTATAATTTTAAAAGTTCCCATACCCTTTGATTGCTCTATAAAATATAAGAATTTTTGACATTAAGAAAATACTTTTCAAATCATTATTTTGAAAAGTATATTCTTACAAAGATTCAAAAATAATCTTGATCTGAAAACATGTTAGTGTAAGCCTTACAAGCCAATCAGTTGAACTTGTAATATACTAGCATTTAGTCATTTCGTATAACATACATTATATTTGATTTATTTAATAAGAAGAATTTCTTTATCTATAAGATTCATATATTATTAGTTATTTAGATCTTATGTAGATAAAGCCCATGAAGCATCTTGGCTTTGTAAAGGAATTGTAAAGAGTTACAATTATGAGATTCCTTTGCATTAAAGTCATGTTTCTAAAACTACTCCTTGTCATGGTATTGTCAAGATAAGGCACTGACAATGCACAAAGACTGGTATATGTTAAACTTCTATATATACGAAGCTTATAACTGATCTCATAAGTTAAAGTATAGAGATGCTTAGGGATAATATATGGGTGCTTGTTATAAAAACACGTCCACTGAACATGACCCACTATGAGAGTTCCATTTGGTATTTTACTCAAATGTTTATGGAAATACTTTCATGTGCCAAATGTGTAAGTGACCCTTAGACTTGTGACACTAGGTCATCTTGAATGTGAATGGATGAATGCCAAATAAGGGTCGTTTTAGGTATGATACGGAACAACGGTGGATAAGTAGTCCAGAGAGGATTCATCACCCCAAGTGAAATAGAAGGACATATTCCAATTGTTCATAACTTATGTTAACTCAAAGACATTGGCTAAAGCAATATCGATTATGGAATTAATATATGATGGTTGCATACTAATATGGAATAGGTCAAAAGTTGACATTGTGTCAAAGTTTTTCCTATTATAAGATATGTGATGAAACGAGTGAATTATATTGAGATACTGGACACTAAAGGGCTTGCCAAAACCAATTTGAGTCTTCCTACATATCGAGTGGCCATAATGAATTGCTAGATGCTAGTCTTAGTCTATAAATATAAATTATTCTTAATCAAGTAAATTTATATTTATTACCTTATGATGGAGGCCTAATAGGTCACATACATAAGGGTGATTTTATGAAATTAAACTAATATAGGGGTTGAATTGCCTAAAGAGTAAAAGTTACTTAGGAGTTTTTTAATTGTTTAGAAATAGAGGGCCAAAATGCAAATAAGCAAAAGACATGGGTATTTAAACCCTACATATGCAATCCCTAACACAAGGAGAAACCTTAAGGATGCTATATTCCCCAATGAGGGTTTACGGCATCTTTATTTTTGCCACTTTCAATTTAGTTTTCAATGAGAAATTATTTCTATCTAATTTTCTTGATTTTAAGGCATAGAGAGATTGTTTAGGGAATGCTTTTGAAACCTAATCTATTAGCATGGATCTCAACATAGAGAAGTTTTTCCCTTTTGAAGGATTTTCGAGTCACCTATGTGGATCATCATTGACACTGGATGTGTAGATAGCTTTGGTTTACGGCAATTAGGCTTGGTTTACTAGATTGAAGCAGAGATTTTCAATATTCGTTAGAATGGCTTTCTACAGATCGAGGTATGATCTTTCAAATTCCATTTTCTTTCTTACTTAATTGGATCGATCAAAGGCTTACAAGTTGAGCCATTGATGCTATTCAATAAGTTCCACTGTGTTATCTCTTAGTTTTTTATGTTAATAAAAGTTTATTGTTAAATCAATTTACCAAACCCAAACAACAATTATTATATGCTAGAATTAGATAGTGGAAAACATTACCTTATTTTTTAAAATAAAATGAATTTTTAGTGCATGATTATGACAACAGTACGTTAGCTATGAAATATGGATAAATTAAGTCAATCAAACAAGGAATTAATAACTATTTCAATAATAATGTAAAATAACCAATTTTCATTAGAAAAATCCAAATACTCTGAATTTTTAAAATTTCCTGCACCCCTTAATGGCTCGGTAGAATATAAGAATTTTGGATAAAAACAATTTATGAACAATTATTTTAAAAGGGATATTCTCATATTAAAGATATTTTTGAATCCACCCCAATAACATGGTAGAAAAATGAATTGTCATTCCTTAACACAAGAACATTGCCTCATTTTTTGAGAAAAATAGATTTCACATAGCATAGCATAATTACGACATATGACAATTTAATATGACCATAATTAAACAAGAAATATAAAATGCCAATTTAAATTAACCTAGATTAATAAATATTTAAATAAATGAACTAATAAAATAGGACTCTACTGACATCTATTTTGTAAATGTCTTGGACACATAGGAAAGTGACAGAATAAAGTTAGAGATGAGCTTGGATTATACTTGTAATTGGGCATTAAAATTAATTTAAAACAAAATCAGGTTACTTTAAAATGAAATGTTAAAAAGGTTCAGACCCAAATTGAAAATAAGTTTTGAATGAAACAAAAGAATGATCAAAATAATTTTTGGGAGAAAAATAAATATGATTTTAGAACATGACCTAAACTAAAATTAAATATAGTGTTGAGGTGAAATTAGGAATTCAAATACCCCATTTATTTAGTGCTAAGGTGGATGAGTGAATGTGAGGACTTAGGTAAACCAAGGAGAGGTGAGTTTGACACTAACCCAAGGCATTTGGATAACTAGAAAACTAACGAATCCAAGAAAGTAGTCAAGGCATTTGAAAGCCTTAGCATGACAAACGAGGGGGCTATTGTGCACCTATAGAAACTTAACTCGTTTATACCTAAATAGACATAAGAAATAAAAAGGCCTATACTATCAGGAGGCTAATTGAACAAATTTTAAATCTGAGCTCTTAGCTAACAAATAATATATCGAATGGTAGTAAAAAAAAATTAAATCAATCTGACAATATTGCTAGATGCAAGAGAAAACTAGTTTGTTTCCTATATAAAAAAATTTTAAAAAAATGCGAAACATGCACCATTTGAAAGCTAACTTCAAAAGCTTTCATTCTAGAGCTCATTAGCCTAAAACAGATTTGGTTAATGGTCAAATGATCAACCATAATCAAACTTATCTGCACTAGAATGCAAGAGATAATGGAGGTGGGGCAAAACCAAGGTTTGCTGGAGTCTATAAAAATTTTTTAAAAAAAAAAGGGAGAAGACTATAGGTTGAAAGCTAAATTAATAAAATTTGAATATGGAGTTAATGGAATAAAATTATTCCTTTGGTAGGCCAAAAATTTTCGTCAAATAGACCTAGTTACAGGTCATGTAAAA
>JBBYHO010154358.1:0-39083 GCA_038382025.1 Adansonia gregorii | reverse complement strand
ATAATGAACATGACCAACACATTCTAGCAAGAAAAGATGATATTTTGGCAATGAAAAAGGTGGCAAAATTGTAAAATAATGATAAGTAAGATGCATAAGAATGTTACCATAGGTGTTGGTTGTTTAAAGAAGGAAAAAAATGTGCTGGAACTTTCAAAAAGACATTTTGTTTCCTAAGACCTACAAGATGTAAGAAAATATATGAATATGCTGAAAACATATTGGGGTAAATATTCAAATATGAGATGAACATGTGAAGGTAGATGAAACATGAAAAAAAAATACATGAACAAGGGCTATTGTAATGATAAAAATAAAACATGGCATTCTTAACCATCCAAGTAACATCAAGGCATCAAGAGGATCATGAAGCCTAAGATTACCATAACCATGGCCATATTGGTGGTTTCAAAGAGCTATAGGAATGGAGAGTTTTTTTTTTAATTTTTGTGGTTGAGAGATATTGAAAGAATATATGAAAATAAGTGCTTTATTTACTAAGATTTTTGTATGGCAGGGTTTTCTTACTCTAGAGGATTCTGTGTTTATGTCTCTCTAAATTTATGTATGTGTCCTCATATCTTAACTAAGCCAAAGTTAGCATATATAGCCATGCGACTATGAAGACAAAAAAATGCAAAAACGTAAGGGCACTATGGGGTTTTAGAGCATGTACCTCATGCAGAGACAAGACATTGTGCTCAGCTTTAATGCAAACTCATTGGTTTGCTCAGTTAAAAATAATAGATCAAGGCCACTTTATGCAACTGAGCATTGAGGAAAATTAGCCTTACCTTTTGCCAATTTGCATAATGTCATTAAATATCGCTTGTCATTGGTTATTTGGGCCTTAAAATTTGTTTAAAATCCAATCATAAGCCCAAAGTTGAGGCCTAGTATAAATTTTAATGAATTTTTGTGCAAGAAACATGTTTGAATTAGATTTTCAAAGGCTAAAAAATGGTTCAAATTAGGCAAAACTTCCTTGGTGCATCAATATAAAACATTTTTTATTAATAAATAACGTAACTTTTGCCCGTGAGTATCGATACAATGAAGCATGTATCGATACAAAGAGACAAAAAAGTCTCCACTCTCTAGACTTAGAGGTATGTATCGATACTTCATGGGCTTGTATTAATACTCTTACTTGAGTATCGATACATTTAGCCAAAAATCATAAGTTTAGCTACTGCTAAGTTCTATATCGATATAAACATTCTAATTATTGATACCACCATTAGGTCTAGATATCAAACCCTCTTATAGTGAAAATTTGAATTTTTAGCAGTGTAAGAGCTTGGTATTAATAACTAAGCACCAAAATGACTTATTTGTACTTGTGGCTCTTTAAACTACCTTATTTTGGTCAAAACTGATGAAAAATTAACTCATGCTTATTCTTATAACTTTAAGGATGCCAAGATAATGATCCCAATGACGTAGACGATGGCCTTTGATGCCTTAAATGATCTTTAAATAAAATAAGGTATCTGTAATTACCCTTTTCTTGGCCTTTGCTGGGTATCAAGAATAGGGCGAAGATAAATAGATAATATTTTGTTTGGGGTAGAACGATGTTCCTCGAATGCTTGCAAAAATGAAACTTAATTAATGTTTTGCCATGGTAATCATAATGCATTAGCAATAATTTCGATGAAGGTTTAGATTAATTTTTGTAAAGTTTGACCTTCATACTAGGTTTTTTAGTCTTTTATAAAGTTTAACCTTCCTAGATAGGCGCCAGCTAATATGGATTTTGACTCAATAAGTGCCTTGTTTTTTTAGGTTAGACTCAATTGGTGCCCTACTCTTTTGAAGATAGACTTAGTTGGTGCCCTACTTTTTCAAGATAGACTTAGTTGGTGCCTTACTCTTTGAAAATAGATTTAGTTAGTGCCCTGTTCTTGGAAAACAGACTCGGTTGGTGCCCTATTCTTTGAGGGTAGACTTAATAGGTGTCCTACTTTTTAAGGACAAACTCGGTTGGTGTCCTGTTCTTTGAAGACAGACTTAATTGGTGCCCTCCTCTTTCAGGACCGATCGATTGGTACCTGACTCTTTGTTGATAGTTAATAATGTCTAACTTTTCATTGACAGAATTAACTAGTGCACAAGTCTTTATAGGTGGACTAGGTTACTGCCTTGTCTTTTAAGGATAAACTCAATTGGCATCCAGCTTTTTGTAGATTAGAAAGGAAAAAGACATCTAACTCTTTATGAATTAAAAATAAAAAAGGCATCTAGCTCTTTTAGACTAAACAATATGAATTTAAGTACTTTTCCTATGTAGCTTTTTAATTTATAAGCTTGTGAGGTCAAGGATTATTACCTAGGTCCTTTCAAGGTTTTTTTGAAAATAAGATATTCTACCTGAAGTTCTTTGCTAGCATGACTTCTATGAGTGAGTTTGTACATGCTGTATGAATGCCTAAAGACGCAAATGCATGATATAAAGGTGATGATTTTAAAATCCTAACCGACGATTGATTTTAGCTATTTCAACCATTAGTTCTTCACTAGGTTTGATAGGGTGATCTTTTTTTTTTTTTGGGATTTACCAAGCCTATCTTAGATCTCCTAAAGTTTTATGTGTTAAGGCTATTTTCAGAAGGAATGGTCTTTAATTGTAAACATTGCTAACTCGGTATGTGAGGCTTGCTTTTTATCTAGAATTCAATGCTGCCTTCATTCATTAATCTTTAAACCATAGCACGAAACTCTTTGCACATTTAAAGAGTGTGGTGATAGACAGCATGGAAATCACAAAAGTATTGGTTTTCTCTTTCAGCCATTTGGCCTTGTTATCCAAATCAATTTTTATTTAGATTTTCCAAACCACATTCATTGGTGCCTTAACCTCATTTTCGCTAAACCTTATTCAGTGGTGTCCTAACCTCATCTATAATCTTTACAATCTCACAATCCTTTTCAATAGTCATTTTCTTTGCATCAAATTTAGCATGGGTTTAAGATAAGCTAATTCCAACACCAGATTTAGGCCTTTATTTAGCCTTAAATTTTGTTCCCTAACCCTTGAGGGTATCTCTTTTGTCCAAGTCACTTTTCATGGCCTTATTTGATTATTCAACCCTAACATCACTACATTTGCAAGTTCTTCGATTGACTTTTTACAATTTTCTCATAATAAAGGGTTTGTAATGTGCCAATAAACTTAACAATCATCTCTTTTTCTGTTAATAAGGGGTGAATCTGGATGGCCTCTTCTATCCACCTTAGAGCGTATTACTTAAAGTTACCGTTAACTTTCTTTCCCATGTTCATGAAAGAGAACTGACTTAAAACCTAGTCAATGATATGTCTCTCTTTATCTATGGCATTAATAGATGGTCTGATGTACTCAACCTGCTCTTTATAAAACTCAATTTTGGACCTATCCATCATCTCTTGGACTATCTCTAGGAAAGGTAGGTAGCATGGCAGAATATCCTTTTGATCATAGAACAAAATGGTTCAATGTCTTTTTTACTCTCATTTTCGATAGCTAACACTATTTTTGCATTCACAAAAGCCTGCCACACTTTACTGATCAGGGTTTTCACCTCTCTGATGCTTTTTTTGATCAAACATCTTTTCTCATCAATCATTGTATTCACTTTTGGCTCCGCATAGTTAAAAAGTGTATTGGCTCTAATGTTAGGTCCAAGCCCTTGTTTAACCTTGATCATACCTTTTCTAGCAAGCTCTGCATATTTCTTTTAAACGAAGTGCAATTTTCAATAAAGTAACTTTGTGCTCTAGTATGGAACTCATAATAGGCATTCTCATCAGACCATCTAGGATATGATGGTGATCTTAGGTTTATGAATAATAGGGCTATTAGTTGGCTTGCTAATAAATGGGAGTAAATCTCTCTATAGGAGTAAGGAAGTGGCTTAAAGTCTTAAGGTGTTTGTTTGATTATTTGGAACTATTATGTTGTTTGCATTGCAAACTTATATGCTTTGGGCCATGTTTTGAATGGGATTTGACATAAAGCTCATTGTTAAAGTGAACTTGACAGAATGGATTTGTTGTGGTACTAGTGACTAAAGGTTAAAGCCTGGATACACCATGTTTAGGAAGTACATACTTTGTGTTAAATGTGGATTTTGAGTGACCTTAGCTGGACTTTCACTAATAGTATTCATTTTCTTTTCCTTATCCTTAACCATTGACTTTTTACTTGACCCAGATAATTCCCCAATTGATATCTTGCCATTTTTTATAGCATTCTCAATCATTTCACTTGGCATAACCATACTGATAAAAGTTTTCATGGTATTTCCTACCAACGTTTTGTTGTAAAGAGCTCGTAAGTTGCCGATAAACATGACAGTCATTTCTTTCTCAATCAAAGAAGGATGAACTTAAGCTGCTTCTTCTCTCCACCTTTAATCATAATGTCTAAAGCTTGTAAACATTTTTTTTCCATGTTCATGAGAGAAAATTGATCAAAGGCGTAGTCAGTTACGCGTTTATATTGATCAAGGAAAGCACGAGCCAAATCTACCTATGTCTAAATTTTTATGGGATCTAGCCTTATATACCAATGGATGGCTGGCCCAATCAAGTTATCTTAGATGCAATGAATTTGCAGCTTTTTGTTTTCTTTTTATCCAACCATTTTGCGACAGTACTTATGGAGGTGTACAATTAGGTCTGGAGTACCATTGTATTTCTTAAAATCTAACACTTTGAATTTAGGTGAAATGATGAAGTGAGATACAAGTCCTAAAAACTTGGCATTTATAATCCCAAATTTGTCACTTCCGTTAATAGCTCAAAGGCATTTCTCCAATGATTGATACTTGTCTAAGTCATCATTATTTTTTGTAGATGTCTTCACTCTTTCCTATTTCGCTTACTTATTAAGATATGAGACTATAGGTCTTGCCAGCGAAGAACCTGCTTTCGAAAACCCTTGAACCAGATAAGGTACTGTTGTAGGGTTAATGTAAATAAATGGTTGAGTTAATGCATTCATCATTGTTGGAGGATGTTGTTCATGTGATGCCCCTTCCTAAGCATTACTGGCTTTAACACCACCATTCAAATTGCTCTCGGGATTGACCAGTTCTTTTCCTGCATTGACGGTGCTCGTTTGCCCTTTTTCTTTTAAAACCTTGGAAATAGCTTAGTCAATTCCACAATTTGAACTTGGAGTTTTTTATTCTTATAAAGTGATTGTTCATGAAACTCCCTATAAATGAGCTCGAGTTGTTTGATGCAGGCTTGGTGATCCTTTTTTATAGCTATTTGATGACTGCATGTGTTATACCGATAATGAATGGTAGTTTTAATGTTTTGAAGAACCTTCACTTTAGATTATTACCAGATTAGAGCTTATGGCGTGTCATGTACATGTTTATGAGATGCTGATAAGTATGCAATCATGATGATAAACGAAATACAAGAATAAAGCAATAATAAAGTTAAGTTATTCATGAAAATAGAAGAAGGGCAATTGGATTAGGGGATAGCTTCACTAATAATATCTTTCATTAAATCAACAAAATATCTTGATTAAACATGACTAAATTTGGAAATGCTTAACATTGTTACATTATTTAATCACATGTTCTAAGAAAAACAACAGTTCTTATTCATGGGCTTCGATAGGCAAGTGTCACATGTCAAGGATTGAGCTACATCCATTATGTACTTAACGTCTAATTAGGTAGCATGAATCCACTTGGTGAGACAGTAGTGTTAGTCTTAATAATTATGGCTTACCTGATCAACCATTTATAGCCACTTTTATTCTCTCTGCTTAGAGGCCCTTACTAGTTCATCAACCTAGTCTTGATAAGCTTACAAAGAAAGCTCTAAATCTTAGATTCTGATTGTTATAACTCCATTCTTAACCTAATCTGTAGTCTTGAGCTTGAGCTTCTAGGTATCTATTTTTCCTTTGGTAAGTTGACATGAGGACATAAGTTTTTACAAGCTTTTTCCTCTTGGCCTTGGCCTTCTTTTCCATCGATATAGCTTTTTTCAAGGGTAGCAATCTCTACCTCTAATTTTTCTGATGACTTGCCAAGGTGCCAAGCCTTGCTTACTTTAGTAAATGCCACATAGTCTTTTTTTTTTCAGACTCTTAGGATCCTTTTAAAGTAGTTTTCCATTATCCCTAACATAAAGGTAAAGATTGCTACCCTAAGTTCATTTCACCATCTAAAGATAAAGCTCTATTTCCAACTGATTCTTTTTTTCTTTTAAATTAGTGATTTCTTTGCCAAAGATTGCCTTTTCTTGCTCGAATTCTCGCTTAAGCAATTCTATTTAAAAGGAAAATTTATCAATTGACATTATGTTGTTTCAGACAAATATAAGGTGTCATTTATGCTATGGGCCCTCCATTCATCATATCCTTGAGTCATACTACTTCCTTTCCAATACCTATTCGTATAATGAGTTTGTCTGTAAGCATGCCAAGCCAACTAAACTTTATATTTGTAATAGGTTCAGCATAGTCGAAATCCTATTGCTCTAAGTCTTGGACGAAGGGAATGAATTGTTAGGATTAAAATTATCGTAGGACTAAGATGGGTGCGTAGCTAGTGCATCCCAATAACCTCATAAGTGGCATGCAACTATAATCTTTACATCGATATATGATTATCTATGGTGAAAACCAAAGGGCCTTCCATGTTAACTCTTCTCCTCTAAGATTCTAAAAGTTTTGGACATATTTCTCCCCGAACTTGCCTTGGGGCCATTCATTAGTAAGGACTTTGGAGATAGAATTGAAACTAGGTAAGAAATTATATGACAATCTTCTCTTTTCGAGGCAAAAATGGCTAACAAGCCAAATATGAAGAAATGGCATACAACCAATGAAACCACTTGTACCCATTTTCTTGTAAAAATCGAATGCTTAAGTAGTTTCAACAACGATGGCTGGTGCTGGATTGAAGTTGCAACATAATTAGGAAAAAAGATCTACTATTGTTGTTTTAACATATCCTTGTATTTTCAAAAATATTACTAGACCATATATTCCTAGAGTATAGATATCTTGGATTTTTCAAAGGTTAATGGTATTCACTATTGCTACCTTCAAATTGGCCCATGAGATGCACTCATTGTTATACTTTGTCTTGACATGATTCTTGATTCAAGACTCTATTGCCCCAAGAGTCTAAGCTAATCTTTCCTTAAAGGTAAAAGGTTATAAAGCTTTATCATATATTTTGTTAGTCTTGGCTCTCTCAATATTGAGTAACGTAGTATATTTATCAATTATAAGGACCAAATCTTCACTACTGGAAATAAAGCATCGACATGCTAGGTTTTAGAATTGAGACAATGCTCATAACAACCCATCATCCAAATGGACCTGGAGTAAAAAGGCTATGTTTGTGTATATTTTCGTGAATGATTCCCTCATGATATCGTTCCACCTGGTCCATATATGCTTTGGATCTTGCCAATCATTTTAACAATACCCTACCTTAACCCTTATATGTATTGTTGAGACATACCCCAATTTAAGAACATCTTTATCTTCACGTTGTCGATGCTCTGACCACGCTTGAACTTCTTCAAAAGACTTCAAATTAGAAATGGATTTTTGCTCCATGACATACGCCCCTTGTTAAACATTCAACCATTACCCAATTATCCCATGATGATGATGATTATGATGAAATGATGCGTGCATCAAACAAAAAGACAAAAGGGGAATGAGTTAGTGACTATACAAAATAATAAGCATATGAATAAGGAAATAAAAAACAAGAAAAAAGCATCACAAAAATTACCCTAATAAGTAATATGATGCTGAAGGGCAAACACGAAAATTGTGATAGCAAATAAATGAAATAATGGTGTGCCTGAGTTAAAAGAAAAAAGTAACTGTAACGAAATGACACGATACCTTGCAAGGACAAAACTAACTAACCAAGCGATGATGTTCATTTGTCACCATTGTTAAGTTATTGTTTGGATAACATGATGGTTTGTTTAGGTTAGATATGACTCTTTTAAGATAACATGGGGCATTGTCGGTGACGACATTCTTTTGTCATCACCCACTTATTAAAGAAGGTCAACCATAGAACATAACGGCAATTCCCTAAGAAATGATCATGAAAAGTAACAAATGTAGGCAACAATGTTCATCTATCATCACCTACATAATAATGGTTTCTGGGAGTGAAAGTAATAAGTGTTTCCCTAAGTGACCTTATTTTTTGGGTTACTTTAGCAGTACTCCAATATGGTTTGACTTGATTTGGTTCATAGAGCTCACTATATGGGTTTAAGTTGACACCTAAATTGGTATCCAAATTGCTCCTTCATCCGGTAAGGATAGCCGAGACACTCCGATCCTAAATGCATCACAGATTTGACGAAACAAGTTCAATTTAGTGGATGTATTTCCTTATGCAAATGTGAAAGGGTACTCATGAAAGACATAGTAATTTACACCTCTGAAGGTCTTGCCATGCCTATGCGGAGGGTTACTCACAAAGGTGGATAACTCACTTTCTCCTAATAATTAAGATACTACCCTTATCATAGAGTTTGGTGGGAATCTAGTGCTAATGCATGTGCACTTTGTATGTTAGGAAAATAATCAAACCTTTTATTTTACTCCTATATTACCATACCTATTCAAATCAATCAGTTTTCATAACAGAATCGTCCTTGATGATCATAGGATAAAAAACTATGAAAAATAAGAGGTTAGAAGATAAAGATAAAAGGGCATTATATCTAAATAATGTTAAAAGCCAAAAAACCAGGAACTCGGTGAGACATAATTAGTTGTAGGCCTAACTCTCCAATTGACTTCCTAGTAAAGTTGCCAAGCTATCGCCATATCTCTCTTTATCTTCAGATGATTCGAAGCGAGCACATGCAACTTAAAAGATATGCAGGTGGCATGGTTGAGCCTTTAGGTTATCCTTTAATCAAGATTTGGATTAGGTGTAGTAATATGAAGAGGAGAGAGACCATTGGGCGAATTGCTTATCTAATTAGTCTCAAAAGGCTACTGTAAAGTGGCTATAACTTTGGAGTCGCCACTGATCATCTTTAGGCTAGGCATGACCAGATGCCTATTAAAAACAATATTTTGAGTTATGAAAATAATTTCAAGGTCTAAGAGGTCTAAAGATCCGTTGGTTGGGTTCTGGAATTGGTTATGCACAGAGAATAATTAGCACCCTTACAATGCCCGAAATTGATGCTCGTTAACTATATCTCACTTTGGTTTTGATTTAATTGGTTTCACTTTATCATTATTTCAATAGAATCCCTTTAATGCATGGGTTTTTGTGAAAACTATAGGTCCAAATTTTAGAAGAAAATTTATATCACCTATATACCCTAGAGATGTGGAAAATATAGGGATTTTTGATGAAAATAATTTTCGGATTAGATTTTCAAAATTTGGATATTTCATGTCAGGCACTAGAGAGATGCTAATGTGAAATATTACTTTGTAATTTTTAAAAGTAGTTCTAAAATATGAATACATAGGTCTCCATAAAGGAGACATGCGTTAGTAGTACGAAAAAGAAGATAATTATATCACATAAGAACAATCACATATAAGACATGAAGAAAAAGAAGAACGATTGAAATGTATCTCGCAATTATCTTTGATTATTGAAGAATAACCGAGATGACAACTTTGAGACGGGTTTTGATTTGACAATAACTTGACAGACTAAAAAAAGGTTTTGATTAAAATTACCTAGGACGTTTGCGAAAAAGAATAGGATTTTTGATGAAAAGTGGGTTTAGAATATCCCCTTATAAGGTAAGGTTAGAGTATCCTTAATGATGATTGATTAAAAATAGGGTTACAGTATCCCTACTTTTAGATTATCCCAAAGGTAAAAATTTTAGATATATTGAAAAAAGGGTTTTGACTAGCGATCCCGAGATTGTCTAAGAGAGAAAAAATTTAAATGTTAAATGAAAAGCAAGGTTGGAGTATAATGAAAATTTTAATATTTATGGAGAAAAAGATCTTGAGATAAAAGGTATTTTAAAAACAGAACCCAAGAATTTGAATAAAATTATTTTGTTTTAAACTTGATATGAGTTTAGACAACTTATGTTATTTTATGTGACCCCATAGGAAGTTAATTGGATGCATTTCGAGAAGTTTGAATGTCTCGATAAAAGTGATTTGAAAAGTAGGGTTGATTTTGATTGCAAAAATAGGGGGAGAATATTGCACTATCTTTCTTCTTGAATTTGTTTCGAGTAAATTCAAAAGTGTTAGGATTTGAGTAAGGCAATATTCCAAAATTCCTAGAAATCACTTTCTAGTTCCAAGAAATCATTTTCTAGGTGGAATTAATTTTAGAAATTAGGTTCGTTTTGACACTAGTAGCTTGTTTAAAGGAAACGCATAGTAAAATTTGAAAAATCATCTTGGACATGTTTAGTATTGTTATATTGCAAATGATATCTTTCAAGAAGGGGAATTTCATGACCTTTTTAGGAAAAACATTTAGAAATTTTAGAAAAGTCATCTGGTGGGCGAAAATGGCCTAAACAAAGTGGAGTTTGCTAGTTCCAAAGGTTTCAGATAGCACATGTTTGAAAATTTATAACTCCTTTATTTAGAATGATCTAGGTGCAAATGAGGCGCCATTAAAAGGGATATTTGATGCTTTTTTGGGGAAAATTTTATAAAATTCTAGAAAATTATGTTTGGTCTCAAAAGCATATATTTTAATTTTGGGTACTGCCTTATCAGAGCAAAATAGAAGTGCTTTTTGGTATTTTTGTGTTTCTCAAGACTACACTCGAGCCAAAGACATCCAAACATCTATGATAGAAAGGAATTGGTGAAATAGGCATCACAAGTTTATCGCACAATCATGTAGTGGTTTGGAACGATGAAATAACTCATTGACCATGTCATAAATGAGGGTAGTAGAATTAAGATCAAGGCTTAGTGTTTTATCAAATGAAATGATCATTTTCTAAGAAAACAACATTTAGGAGTTTATTTAGCCAGGAATCCAGACTTGGAAAGTTTGATTTGTCCTCAAGATTAGAGGACCAATTTAGTGAAGACATTAAATCATGCTAGTCTCCATCTATAGATTTAACTTGGGGTATTTTTTGAAGATCGGATTTTGAAATAAACAAACACACATCTTGATAAAAATATTACGAATGAAGTGTAACATGCATAACAGTGAACATGACCAACACATTCTAGCAAGCAAAGATGATATTTTGGCAATGAAAAAGGTGGCAAAAATGTAAAATGATGAAAGTAAGATGCATGAGAATATTAACATAGATATTGGTAAGAACATGTTTAAACAAGGAAAAACAAGTGTACTGGAACCTTCAAGAAGATATTTTGTTTCGTGAAACCTACCAAGATGCAAGAAAAATGCATGAATATGCTCAAAACATATTCGAGTGAACATTCAATATGAGATGAACATGTCAAGGTAGATGAAGGAAAAAATGCATGAACGGGGGCTATTATGATGCTAAAAATGAAGCAGGGCATGTTTGACCATCCAAACAACATCAAAGCATCAAGAGGATCATCAAGCCTAAGACTACCATAACCAAAGGTAAAATAATGCAAGAAAATCTTAGAAGGGTCATGGTAACATAAAAAGGCCATTAGGATGATGAGAATGCTAAAAATCAAAGAATAGGCATAGCAAAGGGAAGAAAATATACCAACAGTTTCAAGCTTTAATTTTTTTCTCTAAGCAACAACTTTGAATTCATATTCTTCCTTCCTTTTGATGTTAGATAGTAAAAAATTGATGAAAAAAAGGGGTTTTCTAGTTAGGATATGGATGAAAGGGTTTTGAAAGGAAATATCAGTAGAATGAATGGTTTTAAAGAGGTTTTACTAGTGGTTTAAGGAGTTATGGGGATGGAGAGGTTTTTTAGTTTTTGGTGCTAAGAGATATTAAGGGAATGTACGAAAGTGAGTGCTTTCTTCGCTAAGAATATTTGTATGCTAGAGTTTTCTCGCTTTGGAGGGTTTTGTGTTTGTGTCTATGTATGTGTCCCTGTGTCTTAACTAAGCCAAAGTTGGCATATATAGCCATGTGACTATGAAGACAAAAAAATACAAAAAGTAAATGCATTATGAGGTTTTGGTGCATATACCTCATGTAGACACAAGGTACTATGCTCAATTGCCATGCAAACTCATTGGTTTGCTCAACAAAAACAATAGACCAAGGCCACTTTATAGCTAAGTATTGAGAAAAATCAACTGTACTTTTTGGCAATTTACATAATGTCATGAAATATCCCTTGTCATTGGCTATTTGGGCCTAAAAAATTTGTTTAAATCTAATCACAAGCCCAAAGTTAAGGCTTAGTATGAATTTTAATGATTTTTGGTGCAAAAAAAGTGTTTGAATCAAATTTGAAAGGTTCAAAAAGGGTTTAAACTAGGCAAAAATGCCTTAGGTGTATCAATACAAAATATTTTATATCAATGCAGAAGGTAATTTTTGCCCGTAAGTATCGATACGATGAAGCATGTATCAATACCAAGAGCCAAAGTTTCTAGTCTCGAAACTTAGAGTATGTATTAATACTTCATAGGCTTGTATTGATACTCTAGCTCGAGTGTCGATACATTTGGCCAAAATCACAATTTTAGCTAATGCTAAGGTCTATATCGATATAAACATTATAAGTATCAATACCACTTATTAAATCTCGATATCAAACCCCCTTGTATCAATACTACATGTGAAAATTTAAATTTTTAGTAGTGTAAGAGCTAGGTATTAATACCTATACAGCGACATGACTTGTACATACTTGTGGCTTTGTAAACTACCTCATTTTGGTTAAAAGTAATAGGAAATTGACCCGTGCTCATTCTTATAACTTCAGGGATGCCAAGATGATAACCCTGATGCCTTAGATAGTGGCCTCCAATGCTTTATATGATCCTTAAACAAAATGGATGTCTACACTTTGAAAATCAACAAGAGGGACAATGGCGATGCTATCCCTTATTTTTAACATTGGTCAAAATTAATTGATGTTTTTGAATTCCCACTATGAGGCATTCAAATGTCTCCAAGTTATCCCAATTAGCCTCTTCGAGTCAAAATATGTGTTTCAATCCCATAGGCTTAGATTAAGGCACAAGCCTTTTTCAAATTCCATTTCTCCTATTTTGTCAAATTTCTCATCCTATAAATAAAAAATTATTAATTTTGATAAGAATTGTCAAAAACGTCATTTTGTCAAGAAATCATCAAACTTTTGCCAAGCTTAGTCTTTTAAGCTTGTCTCTTCAAAAATCATCAAAGTTTTGATCTATGGGGATACTTTAGTCCTATTTTTTGAGGGTACACTTCAACCTTACTTTTCAAAAATCATCAAGACTTAGATTTTTTCTCTCCCAAACCTTTTTCGGACTTTGCAAAATTCAAACTTTGTTTTCATGCATTAAGCAACCAATGGATCTAAATGCATCTCAAACTAGTCAACTGGGTTGTTTCTAGATAACCGATGACAGTTATGAGATACATTCCAATCATCCTTCCCCTCTCGCTTTTATTGTTTTGTGTGATTTTGTTTTATGTGATATTATCTTATTTCATTGTCTTACTAACACGTTTCCTTTGTGATGGTCATCTTGCATCCATATCTTCAAAATCATTTTTTTTAAAAAAAAAAATTATGAGGCAATGTTCTGTGTTAGTGTCTCTCTAGTGCTTAATATAGAATATTTGATATTCAAAAATTAAATCTGAAGAATATTTTAGTCAAAAATCCCTATGTTCCCCATTTCTTCGAGGCACAAATGAGATTCAAATTTTTATCTAAAACATGAATTTATTTTATTTAAATTCATACATTAAAAGGGGATTATATCAAAATAATGATAAGTCAAAACCAAGAAAACCAAGACTAAGTTAGGACATGGCTAGAAAGGTACTGATTTCAGGCATCACAATAAGGTTCGCTCCTCCTTGCATGTAACCAATTTGCGAACCCAACTATCAAATCTCTAAACCACGTAGACCATGGAACTTGAGTATGGTAATTTTGAATATCGGTTTCAATAGGCATCCGATCATGTCTCAACCAATCGATTGGTGATGACTCAAGTGTTGGCCACGTCATGGTGGCCATCCAAGATTGGTTAGACAAACGATTCATCCAATGACCCCCCTCGTGAGTTACAAAAAAAAGTGTCAAAATCAAAAGAACATTTCCATGTCAACAGTTTTCCCACGCACCACAATATTCTTAAGTCACGCGTACATCCCAATCAGCGAAGGATCTTTGACGGCAAAGGCACGTTGCCGAAAATGATGGCGTCAAGATATGTCTCAAATTGCTCAATAGATCTAAAACATGTTTCTGAGTCTGTGTTCTGAATTTGAATGCTATTGTCGGTCACTTTCATTAAATTCTTTTCTTTTCAATCATTTGTGACTTTTATGTTTCTAATATTTACAGATGAATAAGATCTTGATGATTTTAACAATTTAAAATATTACCTTTCTATTAGTCACTATAAGATATCGTTATGATTGCCAAGTATATTCCTTCTCAATTTATCCGTCCCATATGGCCAGGTGCACCAGGTTGCTCTTATCACCATATTTAAACTATAAATTGAATTTATGTGTCAGGTCATCGTTTTTTGCCTCAAAATTTTGATGATTTTGGAAAATTTTGTTTCAAACGGTACTAAGTTGCCAACTATTACATTGAGAATCTAGCTTCAGATCTTGGTTAGAGTTTGTTTAAGCCTCATGATGCGATGTACATTCAATTCAGGGGTCATCTTCTTTCCGTAGCTTTGTCCCTTCTATATATATATCGCCGGGTTGTTGCTACTTTAGTTTTCTTCTATTAGCAAATTTTAACTTTGCTTTTTCTTTTTGCCTTTGACATTAACTAGGATGTGCTTAACTTGTATTTGTAGTGTTTCACCAAAATGGCCATCCTCTTCGTTGATTTTTTTATGGATTTATGGCAAGAAAAATTCACACAAACCCACCAAAAATGATGTAAGCGCTTAAGTATCCTCTTTTTGAGTGCCCGAATTAGTTTTTATTTATAGTTTCTCTAATTTTGAAAGTTAACTTGAAAACTATTTTCTTTTTTTCTGTTTCCCCAACATTTTAGGAATATTTATTTATGATAAATGCTGATGACGAAAATGTGCCTAGACATTTCTTTTATGTTTTATGAAAATCTTATATTAGTACTTTTCCTTCTCAAGTAGAGTATCACGTGCCCACCTTTAATTAAATAAGACTTGCTAGTTTGAACTCTTTTGATAGAAATATGCATTACAAAAGAATGACAAACAATTACAGTAAAATTTAGTAAGAAAATTTAATTGTACTGTTGAATCGCAAATTACGTTCTATTTAATAAGAAAAAACTATAAAAAGTAAGGTATATTCAACCCAAAAAAAAAATGTGAAAAAAAAAAATCCTACTAACAAGCCAACTTCACAAGGAAATTTTAGTGCTACCCACATGCTTTCAAGTATTGTTCTCTCATTATCCTTCTAAAATGCTAACTTGGCAAGGGCGAATTTAGTGCTATCCATATGTATTCAGGTGTTGCTCTCTCATTAAATCCGACAATATAACCAAATAGCAAGAAAAAGGTAGTAAAATAACATATCTAACAATTTAAAAATTTCTTTCAGATAAATAGAATTATCAAAAAACATTTTATCGTATATGATTGAGGATTAGAATTTTGAGATGTATTGAATGATGATATTGAATGAGACATACTTGTTGGACAAGGTTCCGATATAAGATTCATATATATATATATATATATATATAGCTTATAAAGAAAACGTTAGTCCCTTATAATATTATTTTCAAAAATGTAATTGCCTAATGAATTTACATGTAGGAGATTCTTTTTGGTTAGGTGGCATTGCACCGTCATTGTTGATGTGAAACTTGTATCCTCACTCCAAAGAAAAAGGAAAAAGAAAAACAGAAAGAAATAAGTTAATCTAAACCAATTAAGCTATTCAAATATATTTCATACATACCTTAATTGTTTACTAATAGGACCGTCGTCTTTTCTGTGTCCAGGCTTTTAGCACAGGGCACACTTTTTTCCTGCCAAATAGTTTTCTCTTGGATTTTTTTTTTGTCTCAAGGAATTTCGTTTTCCTTTAGTCGGGACACACAAAAGGTCTTTTAGATTAGAATGGGAGAGATATTTGATAGCATTTGATTAATTTGAGATTGAGTTGTGTCCTCTAACTCGTCATCCTCTAAAATTATGTCATTTTCACCGTCACTCATTGATAAAAGCCCTTGAAGAACTTTTTGCAAAGTTAGAGAAAGATTTTCATATTTTCTGACGTAATTTTGAACCATGTTAAACAATTTCTAAAACTTGCAGCATCTAACTATTTCTCAGAGAAATCGCAAAAACTTGTCCCTCAACTTTGTACCACGTCTCCAAAATTTCGATCAACAACTCGTTTTATTAGCATTTATTGTCCATCTCTTTAAGACAAATTGTGGATCAAATGCTTCCATCAAGGATTTTTCCACAAGCACTGCAAAAATATGACTGCATAAAATCTCAACAAACTCGAACATGTGGCATGTACATATGGCTTTGTTATTAGATTTTGTGAATGCTACTTCATATGCCGGAGTTTCCTTCCCAAAAGGTATCACTTTATATATTTTTCACCTAATTTTCATCAAGTTTGGCTATCTTCAACCTTCGACTAGAAAAGAGTTCTTTTCGAAATTTAAGAAACATTTTTCTAGTGTAAGATTTTGCGGCTGCAACTTCGATGTTGTAACATGTCTTAAAAATTGCTCTAGAGTTCATCGTTTTCGCTTCTTTTTCATTCTCCTTAACAGACTGAGCATTCACGGCCTATTCATATTGATAAACTGAATCACTTTCTAATGAGCTAGAATGAACAAAATCCTTAAAAAAAAAATTGTTCATACCTTTACTCCATTATGTTTTTGACATTCCAGCACAAAATGTTGTTCTCAAATATGCAGGAACCTACTATTCGTGTCGTGCATATAAATCTTGGGACCAATTATTTTGTTAAGCCATAGTTATAGATAATGTCATTCCATTCTAATTTAAACTCTTCAATTGTAAATTTATCATGAATGCAATGGTTCATCATGAAACAGAGGATATCTATTGTAAATATGTGCCAAATGTTGTCGAATTTTTTTGTAAAATATGCCACTTGCACAATCTATAAGTAGTATTAGGCAATTGCCTTGCCCAAGCTTGATTGTCATAAGTGATAATATTTCTCGGGGAACCACCAAGCATCGCCTCGGGCCAAGTGGAGAGTAACCATATGTAATAGTCAGTGGTTTCATTCACCAATAAAGCACACCGAACATTATTGATTGATGATGATGGTTGACACCGATGAATGGTACAAAAGGCATACCATACCAATTTGCTACGTATGTAACAACAAAGTGATAAACATCTCCAAAATACTGGTATGTCATTCTCGATCTCACATCTGGCCAAAAGCAATGTCCCATGCAACCATTTTCATCAACTTGAATTGCGTAAGGAAACCAGGAATTTTTATTTCACATTCTTTGAAGTACTTGCATACCCTCTGTACATCCCTTTCTTTAAAAAGCTTCTTTCTTTTATTTCTTATATAATTTTGGACATCAACTAAGGCACAACCAATATTCTACTGGCCACCAGATTCTTGACTCAAAACTGATACAATTTTTCGGGTAGGCACATCTACTTCATTCAATGTATTAATAAGATTCTTTTAGGCTATTGTTATTTTTCAATGTTCACGAAGAAAACTTGCACTTCTAGGTGTAAGAAGCTCAATTGTGATTATCTACAAACTTACATACTACGCATTAGTCTTCAACTTTTTCAAACCTATGATTAGTTTGCAGCCAATTCTTGTTTCTGCAGGTTCCTCACAGTTTCCATTCTTTTTTTGACAATGTTTTGTTGTAAGCCTTCCCTCGAACGAGTGTAATCTACTCCAATCAAAGAGTTACCTTTGGGAGACAGTCGAGTATTACATTTTCGCATACTGGAACCTTTTGTCTTAAACATGCCTTACAACGAGTCTTTGCATTTTCCAATTCATCAAACAGCATTCCCTTGCGTGGTTCAAAAAGGCTGCTATAGGTAAAAAATTTAAGCGTTGGCTGCCCATTAGTTCATCAATTGAATCAACATCAATCTCATCTTGTATATGTTTAACCAGAACGTTTGCTTTATCTTCAGAAGAATTATCTCAGATAATGGTCTTGTCTCCTTCCATATATGTATTCCCTGTCATAATTCTGTATATTTATGTGAATAGTAATTGATAATAAAACAATGTAAGCAACACAAGGAAAAATTAGAGCTGTCTATGATGCAGAAAATATTGAAATAAGTTATGTGGAATTAGAGTTGTTTGGATGCAGGAAAATTTGCTTTTCAAAATGATGCTTTACAGTCCAGGGTTGAAGACATGTCAGACTCTGGCATTATAGTAGCAGACATTGGCAGTTGGTTGTTGGATACTGAGGAATATGGAATCCAATGTTCAATTCGAGAATGTGACTCCTGATAACTGAGGTGTGCTGCTCGTATGTTTAAGTGAACTGGCCTTTTTCTTTCTTCTGTTTTGTTTAACTTGGTTAGAAACTATTCGTGTCAGTGGTTTTTATTGATTATTTCTTTATTTTCTAGCTTTTTATTAGGACTTTTTAGGCTTTGGGATGTTTTCAATGCATCATGCTTTAGGTATTTCTCCTTGGTGAAGTTCGTGTGCTACCCAGCTTTAGCCTTCTAAGCTTTTGGTTAATCATTAATATTTGACTTAGCGGAAAAAAATTCAACCATATGAGATTCAAACCCAAGCTGTTTCCCGATCCAATTCTATTCAAAATTGCTACCAATGTTGTAAATCTTATATTCCAAATTTTCCACATATATCTTACATCAAATAGGTCTGAACAAATAATCAGATTGATTTTTTTTAAGTATATAATTATTTGCATATAATTGTATGTTTTCTTCTTAAAAAAAAAAAAAAACTAATTGAATAAAGTGAGTACAATATTAACAAAAGGAGATTTTGAAAGAAAATAATGGAGTAGCAAGCTAGTTACCTGATTCGCAAGACCAACCCCAAATCCAAGCAAGATATTACCGATAAGAACCCCTAGGCATGTTGAAGAATGATCGACTTAGTTTTTAATTTTGAGATTTTTAGTCTTCATCTCAACTAGAGTTAAAAGTTAATTGATTTAATGAAATTGATCAGGTGGCAATGAGATTACTATAACAATTATAACGCTCTAAGAATAATGATGTGGTACTATTTTAGTGGTGCCTAAAAATCTTACTTTTATGATCATCCTAACATAAGTTATTTCCATATTCTAAAGGTAAGAGTGTTGTAACTCTTGGTTATATTGAGAAATATTTGAAACGTATACAATGCTAAAGAAAGTAAAGTTTAAATATTTAATTTTAAATATTTTTATCTTAGAATATTGTTAAACTTAAATATTTTTATATTTTTAGTAATAGATATTAATATAGACATAATTAATATCTCTAATTATTTAAATAATAAATATTATTTAGTATAACAATATTATTATGTTAATAATATTATTATAATAGTGGTTATGTTGTTAATCATTTCTTAAATTGGATAGAAATTTGAAATCCAAAAAGGCACAAGTACAAAATTTTTTCAAGTAATTGTAAATGAACTAAATTCATATTTTAACATGAGTACATTATTTGACCACTGTCATCACGTGCCCGTAATTAAAACTTTGGATGATCTAAAAGGCTTAACGCACTTGACTTAAAAATATATGATATTGGTGATGGTCTAGCCTTAGAGTTATCCCATGATTGGGATTTGGATTGGGCATAGTAATATGAAGGGGAGAAAGACTATTGGGTGAATCATTCATCCAACTAGTATCGGATGGCCACCATAAAGCGGCCATAAACTTAGAGTTATCACTGGTCATTTCCAGCTAGGCAGGCTCAGATGCTTATTAAAAATAATATTTTGAGTTACAAGATTCGAAACATCGATTTCAAGATCTACAAAGTCTAGAGATCGTTGGTTGGGTTCAGGAGTTGGTTACGCGTGGGGAAAGATTAGCACCTTTATGACACTTGAAATCGATACCTATTATGTCTTGCTTTGGTTTCAACTTAAACAGTTCCATTTGATCATTATTTAGATATAATCCCCTTTAATGCTTGAACTTTTGTTGAAAATGTATATTTGGTTTTGAAAGATAATTTGACATCATCTATGCACCACGAAGGTAATGAGGAGTACAAAGATTTTTTATGAAAATAATTTTTGGATTAAATTTTAAAAATTTGGATATTCTGTATTGGCACTAGGGAGATGCCAACACAGAACATTGCCTTGTAAATTTTATTGGAAAATAAATTTTAAATATAAATACCTGATAATCATTATAAAACAAAGAAACATGATAGTAAAAGGAAAAAGAATATAATAATATCATCAAAAAAACAATCACAAACAAAAAAAAAAGCGTAAAATTGAGGGATGATCAAAATGTATCTCTTAGTTTGTCTTTGACTATTGAAGAATAACAAAGATGACAATTTAAAGATGGGTTTGGATTTGATGATAACTTGAGGACAGAAAAGATTTTAATCAAAATAATTCAGGGCATTCGGAAGAGAGAAATTTTTGGATTTTTTAAGGTAAAAGCAAGTTTGAAGTATCCCCAAAGATAAAGTTATGGTAATAATTAGGAATAAAGAGAGAATTTAATTTTTTTAATGAAAAACATGGTTGAAGTATCCCTTAAGAGTAATGGGGTTGAAGTATCCCTAAAGATAGAAATTTTTGCTAATTTAAAATAATTAAGAATCTCAAATAAATCCCCAAAGATGCAAATTTTTGATGTTTTAAAAAAAAAAAGTTCTTTTTAAAAAGGATTTTGAAACAAAAACTAAAGATTTGTATAAAATATATTTGTCTTAAGCCTTGATCCAAGCCTAAAGGACTTATGTTGCAGGGGAACCAATTAGAAGCATTTTGAGCCATTCGAATGTCTTTATAAAGGCATTTCAAAAATTGGGTTAAGAAAGGGGGACAACATCGTGTCGTCTCCTTTCTCGAATTTATTCTGGGTTCATCTGAAGGCATTAGGGGGTAAATGAGGTACCTTGGAAAGATAACTTGATAAGATTTAATGTAAAAATATTCCAAGAATCCTAGAAAATCATATTCTAGGTGGAATTTATTTTCAAAATTAGGTTTATCTTGACACTAGCAATTGGGATCGGGCATTATAGAATTTAGAAAAATAATTTGAAGTCATTCAGAATCATTAAATCATAAAAAATGCCTTTTCGAAAAAAAAAATCGCAAACTTTTTGGAAAAATATTCAAAGAGTTCAAAGAAATCACTTGGTAGGCCAAAATGGCTTGACAAAAAATTGGTTGCTAATTTCGAGGGTTTCAAACAATAAAAGTTTGAAAACAATGTAATTCTTTCATCTGGAATGATCCGATGGCAAATAAGGCAGCGTTGGAAAGGTATTTCAATGCCCTTTAAGGGAAAATATCAAAAAATTCTAGAAAATTTATTTACAACTTGAAAATAATTTTTCAGACTTGGACTATAATGCTACCAGAGCAAAAACAGGCAAGTTATTAGGTATTTTCGGGTTTTTTTCAAGGGTAAACTCGAGTCTAAGACATTCGAACATCCATGACAAAAAGGGGCAAGTAACATAGGCATCACGAATTCATTCCTCAATCCCAAAGTAGTTTGGGATGATGAAACAACCTATTAACCACATCACTAAGAGCGTATTGGACTCAAGATCAAGGCTGAATACTTTAACAAAAGAAAATAGCACTTTATTCCATGAATCTAGGCCTGAAAGCTTTAGTTTGTCCCTAAAATTTAAAGACTAATTTTATGAAAACATTAAATTCATACTATTCTTCATCTACTGGATGTAACATGAACTTAACTCAGGGATTTATTTTTGAAAATCAAATTTGTATAACGAACAAGCATGCATTTTGACAAACAAATCATGAGTAAAATACAACATACACAAAGATGAAAAAGTATTACACATTTAAACACATAAAAATGACAATTTGACATGCAAAAGGTAACAAAAATGCAAAGAGATGACAAAGAAGATGCATGGAAGTGATATGAACATATTTATGTGATGAAAAGTATGCTACAGTCGTCAAGACAACATTTTTATGTTATGAAACACCTTAAAATGCAAGAAAATGCATAAGCATTGTCAATGCTTCTTATGCAAACATTCAAACATGTGTTAAGCATATGAAAATAGATAAAACATAACAAAAAAGCATAAATAAGGGGTTGTTTTGCTGACAGAATGAAAGACAAGATATTTAGCCTACCATCAACATCAAAGCATTAAGAGAACATCAATATCCTAAGACTACCACAATAGGGCAACAATAATACATGTGAACCTTAGAAAAAGAGGTCACTAAGATGATGAAAATGTTGAAAAATCAGAGAATATGTTGAAAAATCAGAGAATATGCAGAGTCAAGTGGAGAAAACCAAAAGTTTTAAGCTTCAGTTTTTTCTCTGAGCGATAATTTTGAACACACCTTTTTTAGGGTTGAACAATAAAAAAAGTGATCAAAATATGGGCTTTTATTTAGTATGGATAAAGAGAAGTTTCAAGAGGAAATATGAGTGAAATGGATGTTTTTAGAGAAACTTTTGGAAATGGTTTTAAAAGGTTTCGAGAATGGAAAATAACTTTTTGGTTTTTAGTGGCTAGGAAGTATTGAGGGAATATCTAGAAATGGGTGTTTTTCGGCTGAGAGTATTCTTTTTCTTTTTGGTATGGTCTCTTTCAACTAAGTCTAATGTTAGCTTGTATAGCCATGTAACTATAAAGACAAGAGATAAAAAAGCAAGGGCATTTTAGGGTTTTGGTATATATAGCTCATTCAGAGATCAGGTACTATTCTCAGTTGCCTTGCAAACCCATTGGTTTGCACAACAAAAATAATGGATCTAGGCTACTTTATGCAACGAAGCATTTAGAAAATTCAGCCTTACCCTTTGATAAATTGCATAATGTCATGAAATATCCTTTGTTATTGGCTATTTAGGCCTCAAAATTTTGTTTAAATCCAATCACAAGCCTAAAAACGAAGCCTAGTATGATTTTTTGGTGCAAGAAACATGTTTGAATCAAATTTTGAATCAGTGGTGCACTAGCTAAAAATAGCTAGAACTGGACAAAAATGCCATTGTGTACCAATATAGAACATTATATATCGATGCACAAGGTAATTTTTACCCATGAGTATCGATACAATGAAGCATGTATTGATACCAAAAGTAAAAATTTGTTCCAGTCTAAAGACTTAAAGGTGTGTATCAATATTTCATGAACTTGTATTGATACTCAAGCTTGTGTATTAATACATTTTGCCAAAAATCATAACTAGCGCTATTGCAAAGGTTTGTATCGATACAATCATGATGGGTATCAATGCATCTCATTAGGTCTTGAAACCAAACCTCATGTATTGATACTACACATAAAAATTTAAATTTTCAGTGACACAAAAGCTTCGTATCAATACTTATGTACCAATATAACTTGTACGTATATGTAGCTTCCCGAGTTACCTCACTTTGGTCATAAATAGTGGGAAATTGATCCGTGTACTCCTTCGAATAACTCTGGTGACACCATGAAAGTGGCCTTTGATGCCTCATTTTACATTTTTCTTTAATGTGACCTATAGGTATTTTAGACCTCAAAAAAATTTTCACCTTACGCTATGTCGCCTAATAATGCCTAGCAACACAGTACTTGACAATCATCCCTTAGTTTTTATATTTTATTTTCTGATTCTATCAACTTTTAATTATGTCATTGGATGCCAAAAATTAACTCGTACAAAATGAGGCGTCTACAGCTACCCTTCTTTGGCTGTTGTAAAGTGTCAAGAACAAGGTAAAGACAAGCAGACATTATTTTACTTGGGTAGAATGATGGTTTTGTATGCCCATGAAAAATAATAAAGAGCTATTTAGTATCATGTCGAGATAGGTTAAATATATATATGCAAAAAGAAAATTTTGATGAGTTTTCTAGGATTTGACCTCTCTACTAGGTTATTTTACCACCAGCTTATGTGGGCTTTGAGGTAGTTAGGCGTCCTACTTTCTAAGGACTGAAGTAGGTTGTTTCTTGGGTTTGACCCCTAGATAGGTGCCATCAGCTTGTGTGAACTTTGACTGTATAGGCATCTAGCTCTTTATGGACTGAGGTAGGTTTTTTCCTAAGTTTGACCCTAGACAGGTGCCACAAGCTTTTATGGGCTTTGAGTCGATAGGCATCTAACTTTTTATGGATTGAAGCAGGCTGTTTCTTAGGTTTGACCTTAGATAGGTTCCACTAGCTTATGTAAGCTTTGAGTCGATAGGCATCCAGCTCTTTGTGAACTAAGGTAGACAAATACGACCAGATTGTGTGCATTTTAAAGTAGGTAAGCGTCCTGCTCTTTGAGGACTAAAAGAAAATGAGTTTAGATACCTCTCTGGGATAATTTTCAATAAGCTCGTAATGTCAAAGATACTTACATAGGGCTTTTCAAGGTTTCTCAAAAATAGCAAATTATACCTTAGATTCCCTACTAATTTAACTTCTATACGCAATAAGAGGTACCTGAAGGATGTTAAATGTTTTATGATACTTGAGGATACAAATGCATGTCTAAATGTTGCAAAGATCATAATTTTAAGAGCCTAATCTCATGGTCAATTTTGGCCTTCTTCGACTATTTGCTCTTTTTTATGTTTGATAAGGTGGCCTTTTTCCCCAAGGTTTGTCAATCTTAATATAGATTTTTAAAGGCTTTGAATGTTAAGGTTGTTTATCGAAGGTGTTAGAGGTTCATGAATGTGAAAAGATAAATTTGAGCTTAGATGGCTCATGCATGGGAACTTTTGTTGCATTGAATTTAGAAGTGTGAAGAATTCCACTGTGCCAATTATGATTCAAAAGATGTCTTTGGTGCTTTGGGTAGATTGTTCTAAATTTTGGTTGAGGATGACAATTTGAAAGAAACTTTGGCCTTGTGTTTTTAGGTTGGAGTTTACTGTAGGGATGTTTTGAGCATGTTTTCAAAATATATGGTCCAAGGGCAAGGCAGACTGTGGCCTTAAGAGTTCATTCTTGGTATTTAGGCATGAAACTAAATTCTAGGAAAGCTTCATCTTTCTAAGTAATGCTAGGAAATCCTGTTATTAGTTTTGTTTATTTGTCAAGCATTATCAATTAAATGGTAAACATGATGCAACATGGAATACAAGGTTATGAAAAGATTTTATGATAAATCAAGTAATTCTATTTAATTCAAAGAAAGAAGGTACAAGTTATGCCAAACTATAGGATCACAAAGGATTTTAAGATACAAAAAAGCTAAAAATAGTTTTCTCGACTAGTTACCGGTTGATGACATGAGTTTTTCTACTGAGTGTCCTTGGAAACTTTTCTCGAGCAATTAACCCTTGTAGAGTTGGTTGACTCATAAGACGATTCTTCAAATTACCCTAAGATGGTATAGAGGCTTCAAGGTTAGGTAGTTTCCATTTCTCAGGTGCAGGTAAGGATAAGATTTGGTAGGGTAGGTTGGCATGGAATAGGTGAATTAGGTTATGATTTGGTGTCTTGATTGGTTCTTAGGTAGGTAATGGTTTAGGCTTGACTTACTTTGGGTAAAGGGGTTTAGTCACTTAAACCACCCTCTCGAGTATTCAACTTAAGCTAGTTTTCCTTTTTGTTTTCATTTTTTAAAGAATAGAAGAAGAAGGAAAAATATGATGCCCTTTCATGTTTTCATCCCGCAATCTCTTTTTTTAGGCATAGTATTTTTAAAGCAAATCAGAGTTCACAAGATTAGGTAAGTTATTGCCATTCATTTCAGTTAAGATTAGGGCTTCTCTAAAAAATATGTTTCACCACACATTGCCCTTCCTAATTTGGGGTCCATTTTCCTCGAGCGTCTTTGTGGATCAAGAGACTTTACTTGAGTACCAAGTCACTTTCTCAAAACTAGTGAGGATGGACCTTTTTGTTATGAACCCTCATCATACACTTTTGATACAAATGGTCATGATAGATAGCTTTAATTCTTTTCTCTTTGATGAGATTGAGCTTTCAGCCTCTTCAAGTTATGATTCCATCAAGACTCTGAGTGAAAGAATTTTAACCTTGATTGGTAGAACAGCCTCTATGCCATAGACTAAGGAGAATGGGGTAGCACCCATAGAAGTACATACTACTATATAATAGGCATGTAATGGAAAAGATAACTTTTCATGCCAATCTTTATATGTCTCAACCATTTTTTCAACTATCTTCTTGATATTCTTGTTTGCTGCTTCAACTGCCCTATTCATTTTTGGGCGGTATGGGATGAAGATTCGATTTTAAATCTTAAACTGAGAGTAGACTGCTTGCATCATTTTGTTTTTCAAGTTGCGTGTATTATCAGTAATGATTTGCTTTGGTAGACCATATCTAGAAATCATCTCTTGTTTCATAAATATGCATATGATCGATCTAGTGACATTGGCATATGAAGCTGCCTCTACCCACTTGGTGAAATAATCGGTAATGACTAAACTGAAGCAATGCCAATTAAAAGCCTTAGGGGTTATCAATCTAATCATGTCCATGCCCCATATAGAAAAGGCCATGAAGTTATCATAACATGTAAAGGTGTCAATGGGACATAGATTTTGTCAGCGAAGATTTGGCATTTATGGCACTTTTGAGCGTAGGTAATGCAATCCTTTTCAAGTGTTCACCAATAGTAGCCTGATCGCATGACTTACTTTGCCATACAGTGTCCATTGAGATTTATACCATAAATTCCTTCATAGACTTCTTTAAGTACTCTTTTGGCTTTAGAGTATCTACTTGTTGGAGAAGCACCTAATCCCAGCATTTCTTGTACAAAATCCCACTATCCAAAATGAATATTGCAACTAATTGTCAGATGGTTTTCTTGTTAGTTTTGGTGGCACCTTTGGGTATTGCTCATTCTTTATGTATTGAAGGATGTCATGATACCATGGTAAGCCATCCTTCTTTTCTTTAATATTATAACAATGTGCCGAGGCTGTATAAATACCCATCTGAATATGAGCAATGTTCAATTCTCAATTGACTTTAAACATAGACTATAAGATAGCTAAGGCGCTAGCAATTTGGTTTTTTTCTTGAGGTAGATGTTGAAAGCTAATATCATCAAACTCTTTTTTGAGCTCCGATTTTAGATTCCTATATTGTATCAGTTTAGCATCATGTATTTTCCATTCTTCATTCACTTGGCAAATGACGAGAAATGAATCTCCAAATACTTGTAGTGTTCGAATACCTCTTTCAATTGTTGCTTGGAGTTCCATGATGTAGGCTTCATATTCAGCTACATTATTGGTGTTGTCGAAGATTAATCTGGTAGTAAAAGGATAATGGTTTTCCATCAAGCGTAGTAAGAATTGCCTTAATTCCATGCCCCAATATGTTTGAATCTCCATCGAAGTACATTTTCCAAGATAACCTACACTTGATAGTGTTCTTTGCCTCAGATATGCATATCAATTCCTTGTTAAGAAATTCAAAGTCTAAATCTGATAGTTATCTGTTGCTCAGCTTGCCAAAAAATCCATTATTGCGCTACCCTTAATGGCTTTCTGGTTCACATACATAATGTCATAGTCAAAAAGTAAGACTTGCTGCTAAGCTAACCTCCCTGACAATATGGGAGCTTCTCATAAATACTTGATGGGATCAACTTTAGCAATTAGCCACATAGTGTGGTACAGTATGTATTATCTTAATCTCCAAGTCATCCAAGTTAGAGCATAACATAGCTTTTTTACAAATAAATAAGTATTTTCATATTCTGTGAACTTCTTACTCAAGTAGTAGATAGCTTGTTCCTTCTTACCTGATTTGTTATGTTAACATAATACACAACCCACGAACTTGTCAAAAACTGATAGATACAAGTCGATTAGGCACTGGTAGCACAAGTACTAGCGGATTCAAAAGATAGTGTTTAACCTTATACAAGGCTTCTTTGTACTCTTCATTCTATTTTCCAGGATTTTGTTTTCAAATCAACTAAAAGATTAGATCATATTTGTTGACCAATTGAGTTATGAATCAGGCTATGTAGTTCAATGTTTCCAAGAAATTTCTCACTTCTTTTCGAGTTCAAGGTGGTGGCAGATTTTGAATGGCCTTAACCTTGTTGGGATTAACTTTTATTCCTTTTTTTGCTCATAATAAAGCCCAATAGTTTACTGGATGCAATGTTAACTGTGTATTTGGCAGGATTAGCTGAGCTAGTATGTACGAAGCTTTTTAAAGAGTTTCCACAAATTGGCCACATGTTCACTCTATTTTGGCAATTTTGTGGTCATATATACATACAGACCTTGAATTCTTTATGTGTGAGATCATGGAACAATGTTACCATCATCTTTTGGTAGGTTGACCAAATGTTCTTAAGCCCAAAGGGCATCGCTTTACAGTAGAAAATGCCCAACATGGTTACAAATGTGTTTTTTTTCATGTCTTCAACTACCATTGTGATTTGGTTATAGCCTGAAAATCCATCCTGCAGAAAATAATGCATTTTTGGTAGTGTTGTCTACTAGGGTGTCAATGTGAGGTAAAGGGAACTTATTTTTTGGGCTAGCTCAGTTTAGATCCCTATAGCTTACTCATATCTACACTTTATCATCCTTCTTAGGAACTATGACTATATTTGCTACCCATTTAGGATATTTGGCTACCTCGAGATATCCTATTTCAAATTATTTTTCAACTTTTTCTTTGATCTTTAGAAGCATTTCAAGTTTTATCCTTTCGAGCTTTTGTTGTATGGGCTCACACTCAGGTTTGAGGGGAAGTTTATGCACCATACTGTTGGAGTCTAATCCAAGCATGTCTTAGTAGGAGGACCAAGTGAGCAAGTCCAGATATTATTAGGGGAAACTTATTAGTTTGGCTTAAGTTGATGGTTTTATGAAGGTTTTGATTTTGACTTTTTTTAATCTTTTGTTCCAAGGTTTATAGTTTTTGTAGGTTCTTTGTAAGGTAATATCTGTTTTTCTTCCTGTTCAATTAGTTTCAGCAAGTCTAAGGGCATAGGGTTCTTTTCAGAATTCTCTTCAAACTTGACCTCAATAGTATAGATTGGTTGCTTGATATTGATTTCCAAAGTTTCAATATGGATATTCATGTCATCTTCATCCAGGTACCTGAAAACATGGAAAAAAATAATATAGGTCGAAAAATATATAGAGAAAGGTTTGAGAGTTGGCAAGAACTATGAACACAAAAGATGAAATGCATAATACTTAGTCATTTTTGTTCAAGATACTTAACAAAATATGCCAATACAAAGGATCCTGCAATGCTTCTGGGTGAAAGCATGTAGGTTTAGTTCATAGCATTACTTTGAAACAAACTTGAATAGTACAGGAATATTAGTTTTAGTCTAAACACCTATAACAAATCCTAAAAGGCACAGACAAATCTTTAGGCTTGTCGCTAACATCTTTGGCTTATCAATCGCATTGATAAAGAGATCCTTAAATGCATTGTTTAGTATGAGCATAAAATTAGTGAAGCTAGTATTCATATGTACTCCTTGGCAAAAAGTTTCTCAAAATGGCAAAAATATCACTGATTCATAACCTATATCTTATCTTAATAGACAAGCCGTCCTTTTCTCACTGTTCTTTTCACTTTTTTTTGCTATGCACTGTGCTTTAATCCTAATTCTCTTTTGTTAATCTGGTTGACACTTTTAAGGCTTTAGCTACTCTTTAAAGGCATTTTACAAATCTTTTTCTAGCCTAGGCACTTTTGCCGATAGTAACTTTAGACCTATGTAAGTGCTCTTCAATAAGCAAGGCTTAACCATTGCAACTCTTCCTTGACGTAAGTAGCATTGACAAACTTAAAGGATTGGAAAGAGGATTCTGGGATATCTTCATTACGTTCGACATATAAGGCATCAGTTCAGGATGCAGCAATGATATCTTCTTCTTTTTTTATGCTGAACACTTTGTTCTCAATGATGAATTTCAACTTTTAGTGCAAAAATGATGGTACTCACCTACAAAATGAATTCAAGTCTTTTTCAACAGGTAGTTATATGATGGAGCAGTGCTCATCACATGAAAGTCAACCTTGTAAGTACATGGGCTAATTTAGAGTGGAATAGTGATGTTTCCCACCATGTTGCTGTAGAATACTCGCATAATCATATGACTATTATGGATATGGGATACATCAATGGAAAGCTTATTCAAGAATACACAGGCAATACATTTAGAGCCGACCTGTTATCAGTGAGCACCTTAGGCAATGTGGTGCCTTTATAGAATGTAGCGATATTAGGGGCTTTGTAATTTCTTCTTTCTTTAAGCAGGATTTCATCATCGTTGAAAGATATGTAATTGTCGGTAGTGATATTTCTCCCTAAGTGATCCAACTGACCTATAAAGATGTCAAAAGGGACGTAGGCCTTATTTAAAACCTTGAGGAGGGAATTCCTGTGAGCTTTAGAATTTAATGATAGTGACAACACTGATTTCTTGGTAGGTTGCTGGTTCAATTGATCAATAATGCTGTATTCACTGTACTTGATGAACTTAAAGAATTTCGTAGCTTCTTTCTTATTCATTAGCTCCTTAACAGCTATCGAATATGAGTTTTTGGTTGCAAACTTCAATCCTTAAGGAATAAAATTAGTATTCTCTTACTAAGTTTCACTTCTTAATGCTACCGAGGCATAGCATCTACCGCTCCAAGTTAGGTGGTTAACCCTTAAAAGGTCAATATTTACGGCTTGCTAATTAGATTCTTTGATGATTAAGGTTTTATTTTCATAGTTCTAAAGAACCACTTTACTGTCCTTATAAAGGAAAAGGGATGGAAGTTGAATGATTATCCTTGGCATAGGTTGAACAATGGTGGCTTTGACTCTTAGTTGGTTACCAAACAAGATCAATGGCTTTTAATTCCGTAAAGAGGATTGCCCTTTTCTTTTTCCATAGTATTGACAGAAGATACTATATTTGCAGACTCGATATACAGGGTTTGGTTTTCATTATAGAATTTGATGCTACCCTCATTCATCATCCTTTAAACCATAACATAAAACTTTTTGCATGTTTGAAGAGTGTGGCCTTAACTAGTATGGAAATCACAAACGCAAAATTAATGCAAAATTAATCATAGATGTAAAATAAAAACTAACGCAAAATTCTTTTTTTGTCTTTTTGGCTACATTAATAATTTAGCTTGCACCAGGATTTGCCAAACCAAATTCATTGGCATTTTGACCTCCTCTATGTTTTCTACAATCTTACAATTCTTTTTAATAACCATTCTACGTAGATCTAATTCAGCACGAGTTTGAGATGAACTAGCTTTAGTGCCAAATTTTGGTTGTTGACTAGCCTTTATTTATCCTTTTCCTTTGCCTTTGCAAATATTTCTTCTACTAGATTCATTTTTTATAGCCTTATCGATCATTCCACAGAGTACAACTATGTTCGTAAAGCTCTTTGGGAGGCTTTTATCTATCTTTTGTAATAAGAAGCTTGCAATGTGAAAATGAATCTGACAGTCATCTTTTCTTCTGTCAACAAGTGATGAATATAGGCAACTTCTTCCATCCATCTTGAAGCATACTGCTTCAAACTTTCATTAGTTCTCTTTTCCATTCTTATAAGAGATAGATAACTTGAGATCTGATCTTTAGTAGGCTTTTTTTCATCTATGGCATTAATAGATGAACCAATGTGCTCACTTCTCTCCTCATAGAACTTAATGTCAGACTAGTCTATCATCCTTTAGACCATTTCTAAGAATGATAAGCAGTGTTGCAAATCGTGCCCATGATCGCAGTGGTAGCAAGATGGCTCAATGATTTTTTTGCTCTAATTTTTTAGGCCTGAGACTATTCAAACCTTACTCATCGGTGTTTTGACTTTTTTAATGTTTATTTTGACCCAATAACTTTTTCTATCAATTATCATATTCACTCTTGGTTCGGCATGGTTAGGGAGTGGATTGGCACCAACATTTGGTCCAGGCCCTTGTTTGACCTTAATTACTTTTTTTTTTCTGGCAAGCACTGTACCTTTCTCTTAAATGAAGAGCAATTCTTAATAGAGTAGCCTTATGCTTCAGCGTGGTACTCACAATGGACATTTTCATCATACCGTCTAAGGTATAGTAGTGATCCTAGGTTTATGAATACTAGGGCCAATAGTTGACCTACTAATATATAAGAGTAAATTTCTTTATGACTCAAAGTGCTCACTTTCTCAAAGTGCATTTTGATTGTTTAGATCTCTTCTGTTGTTCATTTGTGAGGTTAAGCACTCTAGGCCACATTTTTAATAGCATTTTGGTGTAAAACTCACTGTTAAACTAACTAGATGGCATGCATTGGTTTTGTTATGGGTAAGTTAGGGTTAAAACTCTGATTCAACATGTTTGGGGGGTACATAGCCTACACTGGATACGGATTTGATTAATCTTGGCATGATGTTTGCCAATAGCATTTACATCCTTCTTCTTACCCTTATTTATTGACTTCTTGATTAAACTGGATGATTTTCCAACGGATATCCTACCATTCTTAACAATGTTATCAATCATTTCACCCAGTATAACCATATTGGCAAAACTTTTTATGGTGTTTTCTACCATCCCTTCATAGTACAGAGCTTGCAGGGTGCCAGCGAACATAACTACCATATTTTTAGTCAAAAGGGGATAAACTTGAGCTACTCCTATCTCCACCTTTAGGCATATTACCTAAAGCCTTTAGAGGATTTCTTTTCCATGTTCATGAAGGAGAAACAATCTGGAGTCTAATTGGACACGTGATTATATTATTCAAGGAAAGCGCATGTGAAATCTGCCTATGTTTGAATTCTTACAGGATCAAGCCCTATATACCATCGAATAATTACCTCAATTAGACTATCCTGCAAGCAATAAATTATTTGTTTCTCGTTCTCCCTATGCCCAACCACTTTGCAGCAATACATGTGAAGGTAGGCAGTGAGGTCAATAGTCCTATTGTATTTTTCAAAATCAGGCATTTTAAAATTATACAGGATAATGAGACTCGAAACCAGCCTTAAATTTTGTGTCCACAATCCTAAATTTATCACTTCCTTTAACAGCTCAAAGGTGTTTCTCTAGTGACTGATATTTGTTTGTGTCTTTATCTTTTTTTGATGACCTTTTTGTTTTTTCTTGTTCCATTTGTTCACCGAGGTCTAGGACTATGGGTTTTACTAGTGAAAAGCTCACACCCTGAAATTCTTGAACCAGATAAGATGTTGTCTTAGAGTTGATATAAATGAATGTTGAGTTGATGGGTTATTTATTGCCAAAGGATGTTGCCAATGCAATGCCCCTTCCTAAGCATTGGTGGCTTAAGTACCATTATTCAAATTGCTTTAAGGATTGACAGGTTTTTTTCTCGCATCGGTTGTGCTTGTTTGCTCTTTTTCCTTCAAAGTCATGGACAATAGCCTAGTTAACTCAACAATTTGAGCTTGAGTTCTTTATTCCTATAGAGTGATTACTCTTGAGACTCCCTATACATGAGTTCAAGTCTCTCAATATGGGCTTGGTGATAGTTTTCCATTGCTTTTCAATAATTGAAGTGTTATACCAATGATGAACTGTAGGTTTTGTGTTTTAGAGCACCTTTACTTTAAATTATTACCGGATTAGACTTTTATGTTATAAGCATGTTTGATGATATGAAAGTGAGTATGCGATCATGAAAATAAATAAATGAATAAAATAACGAAAGAATTAGGTTAGTCATGCAAATGTAAAAGGGACAACTTGATTAAGAAGTAGCTCCACCAATAATGTTTTTCATTAAAGCAACAGAGTATATTGATTACACATAATTACATTCAGTGCCTAATACGATTACATTATCTTATTACATGCTCTAACAAATATAACTAGTCTTGCTTATGGTTTCCAATAGGTTGTATGTCAAGGATCGTGCCACATCCATCATGTATTCGGCTTTTAACTGGGCCACTTAGTCATGCAAATGCAAAAGGGACAACTGGATTAAGAAGCAACTCACCAATAGTGTTTTTCATTAAAGCAACAGAGTATCCTGATTACACATGATTATATTTAGAAATGCCTAATACAGTTACAATATCTTATTATGTGCTCTAAGAAATATAACAAGTCTTGCTAATTGTTTCCAATAGGCAAAATATTTTATGTCAAGGATCATGCCACATCCATCATGTTTTCGGCTTCCAACAAGGCCACCTGAATCTACTCCATGAGATAGTGGTGTGATTTTAATGGTTTTAATGTGTCTGATCAATCATTTATAGCCATTTTTGCTCTTGCTGTTCGAAGGCTTTTGCTAGTTCATTGATTTGGTCTTGGTGGGCTTGTAGAGAATGCTTTAGATCTTAGATTTTGAATGTCAAAGCCACATTCTCGACATGATTTGCCTTCAAATCTTGAACTCGAGCTACTAATTGTCTATTTTTTTTATAGGTTGATATGAAGGCATGAGTTATAACAAGCTTTTCCCTATTGACCCTAACCTCTTCTTTACATTGATGCAGTTCTTTCTCAATGGTATTAATTTCTGCTTCCTACTCAATTGATGAGTTTTCAAGGCCTCAAGACTTGCTCACTTTGCTAAATGCCACATAATCTTTCCTTAATCTCTTAAGATCTTCCTTAAGATGGTTTCTTTGATAGCCCGATTCATTTCACTATTCTAGAGGTAGAGGTTCATTTCTAATTAACTATTTTCTTCCTTTAAGAGAGTAATCTTTTTAGTGAAGGTTACATTTTCTTGTTTGAACTCTCGCTTGAGCAATTCGATCTCAAAAGGAAATTTGTCAAAAGTGTTTGTGATGTCCTAACACTGAACAAGGGCAAGGCATTATTAATGCCATTGATCCTCCATTCATCATATCCTAGGGTTATACTACTTTCTCTCCAATATCTCTCCATGCAGCGAGTTTGTTTCCATGCATGAATGACTAGCTAAACTTTTAATTTGTAACTGAGCTCACCATAGTCAAAATCTTACAACTCTAGATCCTGGATGAAGGGGATGAATTGTCAGCACTGGAATTGTCAAAAGACTAGAATAGATGTGTAGCTAATGCTTCCCCATAATCCCATGAGCGGTACATAATTATAATCTCCATACCAATATATGATCATTTGTAGGGAAAGACAAAAAGTTTTCCATGCCATCTCTTCCCTTTTAAGGTTTTAAAATTTTTGGACCCAGTGCTCTTCGGACTTATCCTAAGGCCATTCATTCTTAAGTATCTTGAAGATAAAGCTTAAGTCAAGCAAAAAGTTATAAGACATCCTTTTTTTTAGACAAAAATGATTAACAAGCCAAATATGAAAGAGGGGTGCACATTCGATGAAGTGACCGTACACATTTTCTTGTAAAAACTAAGAGTTTAAATGGTTTTAGCAATAATAACCAGTACGAGATTGATGTTGCGACATAATTGAGAGAAAAGATCGACTACTATATGTCATAACGTACCCCGGGGTAGACCCTCATAGATCTATGAGTGCATACGACTTAAAATATATTTTTTGTTTTGGAATGTTTTCCTGATCGAGACTTTTCCTTCGTGACTGATGAGAATGAAAAAGTATAGATTCTTGACTTATGACACAGTGAGGGGGAACCATAAGATGAATTGCTCATCTTATTAGTCTCAGATGACCATCACGAAATGGCCAATGTTTAGAGTCACCACCGATCATTTCGAGCTAGGCATGATTGAAAGCATATTGAAACCTATGTTTTGAGTTACGAAACTCAAAACATCGATCCCGTGGTCTACATAATGCAAAGATTGGCCATTTAGGTTCGAGAGTTGGTTACACGCGATGAGGTACAAACTTTTTTGTGACGCCCAAAATCGATACCTTACTAGCTATGTCTTACTCAGTTTTGATTCTTTAGATCTTAACTAGTCACTATTTTGATATAACCCTCTTTTAGTGCATTAATCTTATAGAAATATAAACCTAGGTTTTGATGAAAATATTTAATCTCATATACACCTAAGAGAGATGCGAAATATAGAGATTTTCAATAAAATGACCTATGGATTTTACTTTGAAAACGAAATGTTCCACTTTGGGCACTGGAGAGATACCTTACTCAGAACATTAACTTTAATTTTATTTGAAATGTTTTGAAAACATGAATGCATATGGTCATCACAAATAAATCATGTTAGTAAGGCAATAAATGAAGTAACATAACATAGATTATTCAATGCAATGATAAAGAAAAAGGATGGACCATTGGAATTTATCTCGCAATTGGCATCGATTATCTACGAATAACTGAATTATCAATTTTCGAGATGCACCTAGGTTTTTTTGTTGAACAAGGTTTGTTTGACATATTCATGAAAGTCCAAGAAGGACAAAATTAACTGTAGTTGAAAGATAGGGTTGGAGTATCCCTTTGAAAAGGTAAGGTTTGAGTATCCTCGTGGATAACAAATAATTTTGACAAAGGATAATTTTTTTAATCATGACAATTTTGAAAAACAGGGTTGGAGTATCCTATGGATGACAAATCATTTTGACAAAGAAAGGTTTTTTTAACCTCGATGATTTTGAAGAACAGGGTTAGAGTATCCACTCGAAAGAATGAGGTTAGAGCGTCCCCAAAAGTGATACGCTTGACACTCTTTAGAGAAGTCAAGTTGGAAAACTTAAGAAAGCAAAACCTTTGTGATTTAGGGAATGTGAGCCTTTCAACAACTTTTGGCAAATGAAATTATTGTGAATGAGGAAGATAAAGATGTACAATGTGTTTGTGCCTTGATAAGAGCCAATGGGAGGTCAAAGCATGTTCTCGAGTCTGATCAGGGTGATACAGAGACATTTAAATGTCTTGAGATGAAATTCGAGAAGACAACTCAACTTTGACCATAACCAAAAATAGCGGACAGCATAGCGATATCCTACTTCTTGAAGTTATTCTAAATTGGCTTGAAGGTTTTAGAGGGTAGATAAGATACCGTTAGAAATGTAACTCAACGAGGATCAACCTAAAAATATTTCTCATATCCAAAAAAGTCACTTTTCGGGGAAATAAATTTTCAAGTTCGAACTAATTGAACTGCTGGCAAAGCATATGAGGGACAAGGTGTGTCAAAATTTGAAAAATCACCTTGGACTCATTTGTTTTAAAAAAATTGCAAGTGATACCTTTCTGAAAGGGGATTGCATGAATCTTTCAAGAAAAATGTTTGAAAAATTTGAAAAAATCATTTAGTGGGCCTGAACAGCCCAACCAGAATATATGTTCAGATTTTAGAGGTTCTAAAAGTTTAGACTTGAAAAATCATAACTGTCTCATTTAGAATGATGAAGGGTGAATAATACATTGTTTTAAAGATAATTCGACATGCTTTGCGAGAAAAATTCAAGAAAAATCATTTAGGATTTTAAAGTAATTTTTCAATTTCCAACAATTGTGTTGCTAGCATACGACAAAGCAAAGCAGGAGATATCTTTCATTTTTTTATGTCTACGGTCCAAACCTGAGTTATTGATGTTCAAACATCTATGACTGAAAGGAAAGAGTGGCATGAGCATCATGAATGCACAGCCCTAGAGTAGTTTGGAACAATGAAATAGCCCATTAATCATACCACTCAAGGTTTTGACTAAAAAAAGGTGCAAACACTTAAGGAATAATTGTAAAACCATTTTCGTTTCAAAATCAAAAGATTTGAGCTTGTTTTTAGATCTGGAAAACTTAATTTTCCCCAAGATATTTTGCTAGCTTTAAAGAAAATGCTAAGTCCATGCTTATTCTCATTGGTTGAGGTTAACATGCTTAGCTTAGGGAGTTTTGAAAATTAGTTTTTGACAACCATCAAACATGCATTTT
Organism: Adansonia gregorii; assembly: GCA_038382025.1. Classification (NCBI taxonomy): domain Eukaryota; kingdom Viridiplantae; phylum Streptophyta; class Magnoliopsida; order Malvales; family Malvaceae; genus Adansonia; species Adansonia gregorii. Next base: position 1,020 of record JBBYHO010154358.1, on the reverse strand, counting down.
TACAAGGAGAAGACAACAAACATACAAGGGGATAGCACATAACATGAATGGGGATGCTAACTTTACCAATGGTTTAGACAAAGAAAGTGTTATGCATTATGACAAGAAAATGTTATGGATGCTAAAAATGACAATGATTCATGCAAGTTAATGTGTAGATGTGCTTGAAATGTGCTAGGCTAATGATTCATACATGGATTAAGGACAACAAGATGCATGGACATGGCATAAAATGCATAAGCAAGAGATATCAAACAAATAAGGATGAAATATGGCATTTTGCACATCAAAAGGGTATTAAGGCATCAAAATCCTAAACTACCACAACCAAAGCCATAATAATGCATGATAATCCTAAGAAGGTGATGGAAACATAGAGAGTTCACTGAAATGATGAAGGTGTTGAAAAACAAAAAATGAAAGTGATAAAGTGAGAAGTTATACCAACAAAAGTCCATTTTTTAGCCAAATAATTGGAGCAGTAGAGATGACTTAAATTTCTTTCTTTTCCTTGTTGTTAATAAGTAAGAAAAATAGAGAAATAATGAGGTTTTGGCTCTGGTATGGATGAAGGTGATTTTTTGAATACGTAATGGTTGGGAATGAGTGTTTTGGGGTTATTTTTGGGTGATGGGTGAAGAGTTACGGGACTTCAATTTTTTGGTCTAGGAATGTGTTTTGGAAGTTGAAAATGAGCTAGAATCTACCTTTTTTGGCTAAGATATAAGTGATCTATTTATACCAATATTTTGGAGCCAAATTGGAGTGTTTTTGATCACTTCTCAAGAGGGACAAAGTGATGTCAGCATAGTGGCTGTAGGGAGCAACTTGCTACCAATGTGATGGGCATAGGTGGCTAGTTTGAATGCTAATATGATTTTCCAGCAAATAGGGTGGTTGATGGTGATCTTGGTCAACCAACTAGGGAGTAGGGTGATCATGTGATATTGACCTTTTTTATCCAATTTAGACTAAAAACATGTTTTGATTAATTCAAAAGTCCAAATTCATAATTTGATA
>JBBYHO010154139.1:0-19467 GCA_038382025.1 Adansonia gregorii | reverse complement strand
CTTAAAGTAAACCTATGATGTGAAAGTATCCTAATAGCCTAGAGGACTAAAAAATAATCTAAAATGATAAACCTATCGTTAATGTGTACTTTCAACATGAAAGTATTTTAGTAATCAAATAAGACTCAGTTTTAAGGTAAATTATGAAAACACCTCTAAGGTGTACCTTCAACATGAAATTATCCTGGTAACCTAAAAGATTCAAAAATAATAATTATACCCTAAATGGGTAACTTGGATATGAGAGGTAACCTAAAATGTAAAAATTGTTAATAAGTCTCTAAATTTTTTGAAATTGCATTTTGTACCCCACCAGATAACCAAAAAAATATGAAAGGATTTAATATTTTTTATACCCCATCGGAGAACTAGAAGAATACTAGGAATGTTCCTAAAATGTCCACAATATCCTAAATGGGTGATTTGACGTGATAAAAGACCATTTTAACCCTAAAACTCATGGTTTTACTAAATGGTCCCTAAGCTTTCTTAGCTTTTCATAACAGTCCTTGTATAATAGAAAATACAAAATCAAATATCAAACATATCCAAATGAGGACAAAAACTATACCAAAATTCACAAGAAAGGTTTAACCAAGTACTTTTGGCCTTGGGACAATTTTTTTTTCAAGTTTTGCAAAAAAGTCCCTAAACTTAAAATGGTCCCCAAAAGGTTAAAAATGTATGATATGCATCCAAACATGTCAACAATACATGGACAACACTCTCTAAAGCTTTACCAAGAATTAGACCACACATGAAAAGTTTTAAAACAAATTTTCAATTTTACAATCTAAAACCTCAACTTTTTGTATTTACAAAATAGCTTAAAAAATAAAAAATTCATAAATAAGCCCTTGTTAAAATCTACTAAACATGGAAATACCTTTCGAAGGCCATTAAAAATTTAGGAAAATTATTTTTTGGTCTCTACAATTTTTTACATGACAAATAGTCAAAACATCATAAAACCAAGCATGAAGATTCACTTAGATGTCATCATCAAATTTAGCCAACATCAATAAACACACAAAAAAATAATTTTTACAACATGATTTCATGAATATCAAGTTATATCCTAATTTCTACCAAGCTTACATCATTATCATCATGCATAAAAATCATGAAATATGAACAAACTTTAACAATAATCAATGATGAAAATACAAAGGAAAATAGCATCACATACATAATATCATGACATCATTCTCACAATCAAACATATAATTTTATAATAAAAATTAAATTATTTCTAATAAAAATAAAATATAACAATTAAATCGAGAAAAATTGATCATAGCCTTCAAATTTGGCCTTTAACATGGATCAAAATCCATGAGCTCGAGCCATTAAGAGGCTCATTAAAAGGAGGATCATTCTTGAAATGAACAAAAATTAAATCTTCTAGAAGAAAATCTACTTTAGAAAACTTTAAAACATGGAGAAATTTAGTGTTTTTTTTCATGAAAACCAAAAAATAGCTTCCAAATGAATTTTTTTTATTTTTGTTATTTTTTTATAATTTAAGATAAGTATGGATTAACTCATCTTGTCATTTTGTATGAATCATCCTAAATGACTCATCATCTTAATTATGTTCAAGATAAAATCAACCAATAATGTAGTTAGACACTAACTAAATTGGTTAGGAAAAAATTGGAATTCAATTAAATTCGTTTCCATGAACAAAATAATGGAAATGAATGAAATAAAATCACAATAATGGAAAACAATCTTGATTGGAAATTATATACTTATAAAATTTTTTAAGAAAAATTCTTAAAAAAATTAATAGTTTAAAAATAAAAAACTCATAAAATAAATTAGATTTTTTAAAAACTAAATTACTATGAATTTAATGCAAGTATTTAAAGAATTTTAAAAGTCCTAAGTTTAGAAAAATTTTACTAAAAAATTTACAGAGTAGGAAACTCAGTATTTTGGAAACGAGAAAATTCTAAAATATGTTCAAATTTATAAAAATAAATTGAATTAAGGGAATTATTCAAAATATTAATTTTGATAATTTGACCTTGCTGGCGTGAACTGCTAATATAGATTTTTCTTAAATATTTTTTAATTTTTTAGGGTAAGTATTGGCATAAATACTATATGGGTATCGGCAAAATATATAACGGTCAACTCTAAAAATTTCATGAAAAATTCTAAAAAATTTTTAAAATTTTAAGATCTACCATGGTATTATTTGCAAAATAAATTTTAAAATTTATGAAAAATTTTAAAAACTAATTTTCTCTTCAATATTTATCTTTTTTATTTGAGATTTATTCTTTTTGACCCTCAAAATAGCACTTCTTTATCACATGCATGCATGGCCATTTAGATATGACTAAACATATCTTGAAGATGTCTAGCTTGTTTGGAGGAAGTTAACCTCTACCAAGGTGGTCACTAGGTTTCATTCTTGGATATTTATGATAATGAAAAAAAGAGGCCCTGACTGAAATTAGGTGTCGATAGTTGCCTTACTTTGGTTATTGTTGAGAATTAAAAATAAGACAAAAACCAAATAGACATAATTTTGCTAAAGCTGTAATGTCTCATAAAATAAAATAAAATCATGTACATTAAAACAGAATAGAAAAAGGAACCTTGATATAAGGCAAGAGCTAGATTAAAGAAGCTAACTTGGGCAGAGCCTAAGTAGGATGGGTTGAACATAGCAAAACCATAATAGTCAACTATGGGTGACTAGGGTAAAACTTAAGCTAGATATGTTTGAAACCATAATGTCAACTAAGGGTGACCAGGGTGAAACCTAAGTTGGATAGGTTGACCAGGGCAAAACCATAATAGTTGACTAAGGGTGACCAAGGTGAAATATAAGTTAGATGGGTTGACCAAGGTGAAACCATAGTACCTAAGTCTAATGTGTTAAACAAGGTGAAACTATAATTGTCAACATAGGGTGACCAGGGTAAAACCTAAATCTGATAGGTTGGCCAAGGTAAAACCATATTATCAACTAAAGGTGACCAGGACAAAACCTAAGTTTGATGGGTTGACTAGGGTAGTCAACTAAAGGTGACCAGGGTGGAACCTAAGTTTCATGGGTTGACTAGGGCAAAACTATAATAGTCAATTAAGGGTGACCAATATGGAACCTAAATCAAATGTGTTAACTAAAGCAAAACTTAAGTTGGATGGGTTGACTAGGGCAAAACCATAATAGTCAAGTAAGAATGACCAGGATAAAACCTAAGCTAATAGGTTCACTAGGGTGAAACCATAATAGTCAACTAAGGACAGCCAAGATAGGACCTAAGTCTAACGGGTTGACCATAACGAAACCATAATTATTAATTAAGGGTAAGCAGGACAAAATCTAAGTCTGATTGGTTGACCAAGGCAAAACCATAATACTCAACTAATGGTGACTAAGGCAAAACCTAAGTCTACTGGGTTGATCAGGGTGAAACCATAATACTCAACTGAAGGGTGACCAAGGTAGAACCAAATAGTCAACTGAAGGTATAGATAAGGTTTGATATTTGATATATATGAAAAGATGTGAGACTTGCCTTTTGCTTTTAAAGAAGTTGGCGTACTGCATGATTATTATTTTTTTCTCCAATATCGTTAGCTTTTAATTTACAAATCATTGAATACAATATATGTAGAATGCATATGATGAACTTTCATGCTTTTAATCTATGATCCAATCTATTTTAAAGTTGAAAATGTAGTAGATGTTGCTTTTTTATTTAGTGAAATGGGCTTATACCTCTACTTAGAGTTAAACGCATCTTCAGAAAATGTTACAGATAAGATAAGCCCACTCTATGAGTTGAAGGCATCTTCAAGAAATATGCCTATTTCTATCCTTAGAGCATAAGGCATCTTCAAAAATGTTGAGGACAAAATAAGCCTACACTCATTCCTATATTCAAAGGCATCTTAAAAAATATTATGAATATCTATTATTTTTAGTAATCTATTCAGCCAATTAAAATGCATTTATTATTATTATTATTATCATCATCATCATAAGATTAGATCATTTTAAGGGAATATTAAAATTGCTAGGACCAGAGGTGCATATCAAGTCAAAACTTTGCTTAAAATCTAAGCCATCTTTAAAACTCACGTCACCCTCTCTCTCTCTCTCTCTGTGTAAGTCAAATAACGTAACAATAATGTTAAACTGAACGAAGGCCGGCTAGCAAGCAGCATCATGTGGCCTTCCAGAGAGCTTCGAATTTTATCAATTGCCTAAACCTTCAGCCCAACGATAAAATCAAGAACTGGCCGATAACAACTGGGCCCTCGCACAGAGTTTGGATTTATCATTAATTCTTTTTTAGGGAATCATCTAAAGGATTTGTCTTTCTTTTTATTAAGAATTTTTCTTTGATCTAGTCTCCTAAAGTTATTTTTTTAAGTTTATTCAAGAGTATCGTTCATCTATCTTAATCCTTCTTAGAATGTCTAAAAGGATTTGAAATATTAACATAAGTCCTTTTAATGTTTTAACCTCTCTTAAAGTAATGCAAGGAAATCTCTTTGCCATTATTAATTATTCTCTATTTTCTTAAATTGTTAATCATCATTTAACAGAAATGTTAGCATGGTTAAAAGGTAATCTAATAAAGGCATAAATAAGAGGGTATTTGCATTTCAATAAGAGAAACATACACAATAATGGTTTTTAAACAAAAGCCAAAAATTAAAGATGAGATACAAGAGGAATTCATATATTTCTTAGTTTTTCAAAGATCTCTTATGAACGAGATGTTTTCTTTTATACATGTTCATCTTTTGGAACCATTTCTGACCATCATGCTTTTTTTTTCTAACCTCAATCTTTAAGTAGATTGTGCTTTATTCATTTTTTACCAAATGCTCGAGCTATTTTTTTCAAGTTTTCAGCTTGAAGTCTACCTTTTTATCGCCTTGGATCAAACATCTTTTTTGTTTTCATTTTAGATGCCTTTTTAGGTTTTCATTTGATTTTTCATTTTGGATGCCCTTTCTAAGATTTTTATTTGATTTTTTATTTTTATTTTTTTAATTCAGGTAACATAACCTTTTAGGCATAATACTCTTTTACATTATCATAGTTGACAAGGTTTGGTAAAGTATCCCCATGCATTTATGCTAAAATTAATGCTCCTCCTGAAAATGCTTTTTGAACCACATAGGGTTGTTCCCAATTAGGCACTATTTACCTTGTGAATCTTTTTAGAAGGAAAGGATTTTATTTAGCATCAATTACCTTTCATTGAATTACCTTAGGTAGATTTTCTTGTCATGGGCTTTATCATTCTTTCTAGTACATTCATCCATGGTGGATCACTTTCAGCCTTTTCTTTCTTAATGAAATTTAATTATTCATAGTGATCCTGGACCCATTCAGCTTTTTCCAACTTGATCTCTGTCAATACATGAAGTGAACAGATCTAAACTTTAATTAATAATGCAGCTATGCCATAAACCAATGAGTAAGGCATCTCTTCATTAAGGTTTGGATTGAAGTTCGATAAGCCATAAGGGCCAAAGGGAGTTTCTCATGCCAGTCCTTATAAATCTTCACCATTTTCCCTATAATTTTCTAAATATTCTTGTTTACTAATTTTATAATTTCGTTCATTATCGGATGGTATGTCACTGAACTATGATGTGAGATTTTAAGTTAGGTACACACGTATATCATCAATTTATTATTAAAATTAGAGGCATTATCTATTATAATTCTCTCAGGGAATTTAAATTGGCCAATGATATTAGTCTTCAAGAATTTTATTACCATTGATCTTGTTATATTTGCATAGGAGGCAGCTTCAACCCATTTGGTGAAGTATTCTATGGCTGCCAAGATGAAACAATAATGGTTTGAAGCTATAAAGGTAATTTGACCAATAATCCATGCCCCACGTGGCGAAAAGCCATGGCGCAGTTATGACATGCAATGGTAAAAGTAATACCTAGATCTTGTCAACATAACTTGACATATATGACATTTTCAAGTGTACTTGACATAATCAGCCTTCATAGTCATCCAAAAGTATCCCAACCTCATGTTTTCTCTTGCTGTTTTATGTCCATTAGCATGAATTCCACAAACTCATTCATGTACTTCCTCTAAAATTTTCTACGCTTTAGAAGCATCTAAAAATCTTAACAATATCTGATCATAACATTTTTTAATAGAGAACCTCATCTTCCAAAACAAAACTCATTGCCAACCTTTTTAGTGTTTGTTTGTCATTTTTAAGGCGTTGTCTGGTTATACTTGATCCTTGAAGCATCTTTTGATGTCATAATACTGTGGGAGGCCATCCGTTTCTGCTTTAACATTATGACGATGTGCGGGAGATTCATATATGCTCATCTGAATTAAAGTTACTTTTGTCATTTCATTCACTTTCAATATCAAGGCAAGGTTGGCTAGAGCATTTACTAGCTGTGTATCATCTTGGGATAAATGGATGAAGTCTAACTTCTCGAACTTTTTTAGCAATTCTAGAATCAACCTTTTACATTACAGCAATCTTGAATCTTGGGTTTCCTATTCTTCACATAATTGATAAATTACTAAAGCAAAATCTTTGTAGACTTTTAATTTTTTAGTTTTCCTTTCTATGGCTTAATGAAGTCCCATAACGAGCACCTTATATTCTACCACATTATTTATATAATCAAAATCTAATTTAGTGGTGAAAGGATAATAGTCTTTTTTCAAAGATATTAGAATAACCCTATTTCCATGACCCAAAGCATTTGAGGCTTCATTAAAGTATATTTTTTATATCGATTCCTCAAGCGATTCTCCTTCTATCTCCACCAAGATATTCATCAAACCTTTATCAAAAAATCAAAATCCAAAGGCTGATAGTCATCAAGTGCCTGACTTGCTTAGAATTCGATAATGGCACTTTTTTATAGCTTTCTAACTCATATGGACTATATCATATTTTGATAACAAGACCTACCGTCTAGTTATCCATCTTGATGGTGTTGGTGCCTCAGAAAGGTACTTGATCAGATCCATTTTGGTAAATAGTTAGCTGGTATGATACAACATGTATTGTCAGAGCCTTTTCGCAGTCTAAACTAGGGCATAACATATTTTCTCTATTTAGGAATAATTTACCTCATAGTTTGGGAACTTTTTACTGAGGTAATAAATGGCTCTTTCTTTCTCTCTATTTTTACCATGTTTCCTTAGCACGTATCCTATTGACCTCTCAAATACTGTAAGATAAAGTATAAAAGGGCAGCCTAGAATTAATGGTACTAGAACCAAGGGACTCGATAAGTAATGTTTCACTTTTTCAAATCCTTTTAGGCACTCTTCATCCTATTCTCCTAGGGTATGCTTTCAAAAGAGCTGAAAAAGTAAATCACATTTGTTAGTAAGTTAGGAAATGAAAAGGGTAATGTAATTCAATCTCCTCAAGGAACTTCTTACTTCTTTTTGCGTGCATGGAAGTCGTAATTCCTGAATGGCTCTAATCTTATCAAGATCAACCTCAAACCTTTTTCACTTTCAATGAACCCCAATAACTTTCTTGAACATGCACCAAAGGTACATTTTATCAAATTCAACTTCAATTAATACTTTTTCAGCCTTTTGAACAACTTTTGCAAATTTAAAACAAGCCTCTCCTTTTAAGTTAATTTGGAAATCATATCATCTATGTAAACTTTGACCTCTTTATGCATCATATTATGGAATAGAGTAACCATTGCCCTTTGATAAGTTATCTCGATATTTTTTAATTCAAATGACATTACCTTATAATAAAAGATGCCCTACATTGTGACAAATATAGTCTTTTCCATGTCTTTAGGTGCCATTTTAATCTGGTTATATCTTGAGAATCCATCCATGAAAGAAAATAAACAAGTCTTCGCAGTGTTATCAACTAGAGTATCAATATTAGAAAGAGGAAAATTATCCTTTGAGTTTTTTTAATTTAAATCCTTGTAATCTACACGCATTTTGACTCTCTAATCCTTTTTAAGAACTAGGATAATATTCACAAACCACTCCAGGTATTTTGCTACCTCAAGAAATTTGACCTCAAATTGTTTTTTACCTCTTCTTTAATCTTTAAAAGCATTTTTGTTTCATGCTTCTTAAATTTTGGTAAATCAGCTTACATTCTATTTTCATATGTAATTTATGGATCATGATTTTTGCATCTAATGTTGATATATCTTGATAAGACCATGCAAAGACATCTCAAAATTATTGAAACAAACTTATCAATTCTTTTGTGGTAGTGGGTATGATAGCAGTCCCTATTTTAACCACTTTTTTATTATCCTTATCATTCCTTAAATTTATCACCTCTACGAGCTCTTCATGAAGCATTATTCATTTGTCTTTTTTCTAAATTATTTTTGGCGGATGGGGAAGCAAAGTATAATCATCAACATCTTATTGGAAATGAACCTCGTTCAAGCAAGCAACCCATTCAAAATCAACCTCTAAATCCTAATTAAGATCATCTACTTTTGTGCCATTAGGAAATCTATAAAGGTAAAAGGCATGATTTATGTATGTGTATGTAAACAAGAAAAGGGAATATTAGTATAAAAAAAATTAAATTTACATAAAAGGTCACATGCATTTCATTTCTAAAAATGATAATTTAACATTTTAAGTTCTTTTACAAAAATGTTCTTTAGATGTCAAAGTGAGTTCTTGGGATTACTCTGGAATTGGCCTAAACACTATAGTTTTCTTAGCAATAGTCCAATTTCTCCGGATGTATCTAGGAGGAAACAAGCAGATTCCTTGATAGTCATTCGACTCTTCATCGTTCTCCCTAATGGTGGCCACTTAACACTTTTCAACGGACTTATGGATCACCATTATGATATCTTTATTTTTTTTTCCTTTAGTTTTTAGCTTGATATCTTCGTTTTTTTTTCCTTTAGTTTTTAGCATAATATCTTCGTTTTCCTTTTCTTCTAGCTTGATGCTTGATTGATGGCCTAAGTTAGCCTCTTTCCTTGATTTTTGTTTTTTATATTTTCGTTTTGACTCTATTCTAGCATAAAACTTAGCCATGCTTGTCTTTTTTTTTTCAAACACATTGATGGATTAACTTATGCCCTATAAATTTTTAAGCCCTTTTCTAGCTTGAGTACCTTTAACAACTGTAAACTTAAAACCCATGTGAGTGCTCTTTGAAAGCCTAGGTTTTGGGATTATAGACCTTTCTATAACAAAGGAGGTGTTAACAACTTCAAAGATTCTAAAGGAAACTCTTCAACTTTGGCATTTGCCTTAACATATGAAGGACTTCAGTATATGTCATGGCTAAAATGTTCTCTTCCCTAGATATGCTAACCATTTTTCATCAACTATGAATTTGACTTTTTAATAAAATGATAATAGCACAACACTGATTGTGAATCTATAGTCACCCAATAAACAACTGCATGCTAGAATGATGTCTATTACATGAAATTCTAGTTTAAATGGGCATATATTGATGTTTTGACAATTAAAATAGATTTTTTAATTTTTTTGTTCCATCAAATACCTTGACAACCATCTGGCTATTTTAATGTGGCTAACATTAACTGGCAAGTGGGATAAAGTTGTTAATTCCATCATATTCAAAGATGATCCATTATCAATGAGAACTTTAGGTGATACGGTGCCAATACAATATGTTGTTATATGAAGAGCTTTTGTAGAAGTGGTCTCTCTTGGTAGGATTTCATTATTGCTGAACAAAATGAGATTTTAAGCATAATATTGTTTACTAAGTGATCAAATTTATTTATGTCCTGAGGGATATACACTTGCTTAAGCATTTTTAATAGGGCATTCTAGTGTAACTTTTAAATAAGTAATAAGACTGGTAGAAAAAATTTTGCTAGTTGTTATTTCAATTGCTCCATATTGCTATACTTAATTTGCTTAATAAACTTGAGAAATTTGGCACGGTTCCTAAATTTCCACTGAACATCTTTAATAACTATAGCTTTTTTGGATGTTTATCCCTTTGATTCACTTTGGCACCAGCTTTACTAGTTTCAAAGCCATTATGACAACCATTTATAGTCATATGGCTTACCATAATAATGTTGATAACAGCTAATTAGCTAGTAACATTCTCTAAAGTTATCATTTCACCATAATACCTTTAAGGCACTTACTTATTACCTTTGTATAGAAAGCATACTAGTGATTAGATGATAAGTTTTAGAGCAATTTTGATTTTAGAAGATGTAACCTTTAGCTGGTTGCAATAAATGATGAGAGAACGACTGACATCCTAGGGCAATTGTGACAGTTCTTCATCAGTCATATTGATTAACTTGTCTTTTTTTAATCAGCTCTTTTATAAAATTCAATCCTTCCATTATTCATTATTATTTGAATCACAGCTAAAATTTTTAGACAATTTTGTATTGTATGTCCTTAAGTTGTGTAAAACTTGCACAAGTTAAACATCAGATCTGATTGACCTCTTGAATTTTTTAAGATTCTAACTAAGGATTCTGCCTTCAATTAGAATCGTCTAGACCTTTTTCATTAAGGTTTTAGCTTCTTGGACATTTATTTCTACGCATCACTCTTCCTTAATGATTAGAGCATTTACTCCAAGTTTAGGATGACTGGGTAGAGGATTCGCTGCAACATTAGGTCTTGGAGCATTATCAAATTTAAAGGCACTTGCTTTAGAAGCTCTAGATCTTTTTCTTAAAAGTTGGACAATTATCGGTCTAGTGGCTTGCTATTGCATGATTTTAACTGTGAGCATTTAGATTATACCAGATAAGGAAATTACCCTTATATGGTTTGTAAAAAAATATGGGAGCTATCAATCAAGCTTCAGGAAGCTTGTCAACCATTTCTTTATAAGAATAAGATAGAGGCTCGTAATAGGGTTTGGTTGATTGGTCTTTTAGGTTGTTGATTGGCATAAGCCTGGTTTGATTTAGAAGAGGAACATTTGGGATGATAATCTGTAAGGTTGGTGGAGCAAGACCTTGGGGTGCACTAAAAGAATAAGAATTTTTAGATTGTTGATCTTGGTTTTGATATTAAAGGCCAGGTCTTTAGTGATAAGGTTGAATAGCAAAATTAATGATAGAGCTTCTTCTTTCTTTTTGCCAAGTTATGCCTTCTTTCTAGTAAAAGATTCAGCATTTGCAATTTTTCAACCTTTATAACTATCTCAATCATTTCCCTTAATATAACTAGGTTGATAAAGCTTTTAGTTAAATTCCTTATGAATTTGTCATAGTAAAGAGGGTGCAAAGTATCTAGGAATAGCTTTGTGGTCTCCTTCTTAGTCAATGAGTTAAACTTGAGAGGTCATATCTCTCCATCTTGACTTATATTCTTTAAAAGATAAAATATGTTTTTTCTCTATATTTTGCAAAGTTGGCTTATCAAGTACCCTTTGGGCCATGTGTTTATATTGTTGCATAAATGCATTTGCCAAGTTGGTCCAACATTGAATTCGGGTATGGTTTAGATCATTATGCCATCTTAATGCTGATTCTGACAAGCTTTCTTGAAAGTAGTGAATAAAGAGCTTGTTATTTTAAGCATATCCAACCATTTTTCAAATGAATATCTTGATATGTATTGAGGGGATGTAGCACCCTTGTACTTCTTAAATTTAGGCATTTTGAACTTTAGTTGAAGGACCAAATATGGTACCAAGCTGAGATCTTCAACATCAATACTACTACATATTTTGACCCCTTATATGGCTTTAAGCTTCCTTTCTAGAAGTTGTAATTTCCTTTTTTCAATCTCTGTTTCAGCCTGTTTCTTGCCCTTCTGTTTATGCCTTTCTTCCTCATCAACAATAGGAACTACTAACTCTTCATGTGCAGATGCGGTTCTTGAGCTTGCCACTTGCAAGAAGGCGTTAATGTTAATGACAATAACTAGTTATGGATTAGCTGTGGGGACATTTTGTTACACATTTTAGGTATTTATCGATAGTACATTTTGAGCATTAGATGTCTATCCTTAAACTAGTGCCCTTGGATCCCCTGGCAGGAGTCCGTATTAATTTCTAGCTATTGACAAATTGGCCTTTTATCATTAATAATTCCATCATCCTTGTGATCTGTGCTTGCAATTTTTCTTATCTTTTTAGCATGGCCTCTTGGGCCTCCCAATGATTTCTTCTAACCTTTCCAATCTCGCTAAGTGGTCTTCAGCTAGTTTTTTATTCTATAATGATTATAGTATTTATAAGGAGGTGATAGTTTATTTAGTCTCTCTGAGTTTGCAATATTGAAACCTTAGAAATTTTAAATTTTATTAAGTTAAATTTTTATTTATGATTTGGTGAAATTAATAATTACGCATGAGTATGTATGTATGGTGTATGGCATGAACATATAAATATATGGATGCACTTGTAAGGACACTTGCTTTAGCAAAAAATTCCAAACTTATAAATTTTGATTAATTTTCTAAAGGAATTACACATTGTCGATTATATGTGGATTACACCCTAGATAGGTCTTAACCTACTCATACTGTGCCAAGCTTATTCTAGAAATTTGAGTACAATATGCCTATATTCTCTTACTAGACTAATCTGGGCTTTTAAGATTTGAATCTTTCCATCATTTTTCTTGATTGAATTATAGCTAAATGGATCTGTTTCATTAGATAATTAATGTACATCTATCAACCAATACTTTTAGCTTTCCACCTTATACATTCATTCTCAGCCACCATAGTTTACCATCCCAGTGTGCCTCTATTTCCTGATAAGCTAGAACCCAAGTCCTCATATCATCCTCTTGCTAGTGTAATACTTGCCTCATTTCCTTAATAGTCATTGCAAGGATTTCTATTCCTTGAAGCAACCAAGATACTCTTTTTTATTGTTCATTAAGGACTGCTTTGAGTTGCTTATTCTTTCTATAGATCTCCTTAACTGAATGCTAGTGTCAATGTGTGCCATTCGTTCTCATTCAAAAACAACTATCCCACCTTCTCCTTCTAAAGCCTTAGCTTTCCATACTCTTAGCTCTTCATGAAGCTTGTGCATTTTTTCAGTTGTCCTCTTGAAGTTTTTACTTAAGCTCTGAAATATATCGATCAGCTTCATCTTTTTGTTATGGTCAGCCTAATCTTGCTTCATTAAATTATACTTCTCCTCCATCTCCTAGATGTATTTTTCTTTAACCTCCATCTTTATTTCTAAATGTGTAACTTCTTTTTGAAAAGCTAGGCTTTCATTACATAATATTTTTTACTCTCTCACTACTTCATTTTTTATCAGATTGACTTTAAAAGGCATTGAGGGCTTTGGTTGGATAGATTCCTGAGAAATGACTCCATCTATACTAGGAATAATCATGTTGCAGCCTCAGATACTCCTCTAAGCATCATACCCTGGAATGGTCTGATCTATATAAGCACGTAACCCTGACTTATATCTTTCTTTCTAGTGTAAAGCAGTTAGTTGAAATGAGTTTCTATAACCCTCCCTTTGATACTTAAGATCCATACTAGCTATATTGGAAGTCATGAGGATCAAATTATATGACCCATATTCTCTTCAAACCAACAACAGTGCGTATCGCATAGTGCCTTACATGCCAAGCAAAGCCACAAAAAATAAATCACCATATCAACACAGAAAAGGCTTTGGTGAAATAAATATGCTCTCCACGTTATATCATTAAAGGCTAAAATCTTTAATGTTTCAACCTATTGATTCCTAGCTCTTGACTTAGGCCATTTTTTCTTGATGGACTCTTAGAAAAGAACACAATGTGAGAAATAAGTGACCTTATCAACACCTTCACCCTACAGATGACTTAGGCCCAAATAAGTAACAACGCACTCCCCAAAAATCTCTATGACTTGTTTTTCAGCATGCATTGAGCACTCAAATCATTTTGGCTAAAATGGTAAGGCAGGGTGCATATTTCTCTAAAACTAACCAAAAAAATCTACTGCAGCTGCTTCTATATGTCTGAGTATCCTTAAGAAGAAAACTAAGCCATTTATAGCTAAAGTAAATGCATCAGGATCTTTTTCTCTATCTACATGCACTCTGATATATTCCCATCGAAATTGTCACAAAATAAAACTAGTATTCCTTTTTCGCATAATATATTGAGGGCCTTATATTTGTTGTGAAATCTTGTTGGATTATGCTCCTTGAAATAAATGGATCTTATTTCCAAAGGCCTCAACCTGAGTTGAGATCTTTTTTATGGTTGGAGTCATATCATGTTGATTGAATTAGAAACATTGATATGAGGGATCCCAAAATTCTATTAAAGCTCAAACTAATTGTTCATCCATTTTTATTTTAAGCAGGGCTGTAATCTGTCCATACTTCTCCATGAATCGTGTCTGTTTTGCATTTCCCTAATAGTCTTATATCTTGACCTATTCTATTAGTTTATTTTGACAAAGATCCAATTGTGTGATTTAACTCAGACTCAACACAAACCTTCTAGAGTGATTTGAAAACAACCATTATGTGTACTCGTTCCGCCATAATGTTTAATGAAAATTTAACTGAACTAGAATTCTATTCTGAAGTAAGTGTCCTTATATACATATGAAAAATGTGTAAGAAAAGAATAAATTAGTATTAGTAACAAATAATGAATCCAAATAAAATTTCACTAGGAAAAATAATAGAATAATAAATTATCTAAACAAACAAAAATAATCAACTAAGAAATGAAAGGTAAATTTATCCCTTTGTGTGTCCCTAATATTTAGTAACCTTTAAAATCGGGCCTGGCTTTAAAGGGGCTTAGTAAGGTTTACTATATGAAGTTTGACTCAAACATCTAAATTAGTTCTTGAATTGCTCTCTGAGCCCTGAATGGACTAATGAGGTACCCTATCTTTACTCATCATTGGTTTATGTCAAAAAGGGTTCAACTTAAATGAAGGTATCTTCCATGCCCAAAAGAGGCTGACATCTCCAGAAGGCATAGGAATTTACACTCAATAGGCCTTTCATTGGCCTAGATAGAGCTTAAAACCTTAAAAGGTAGAGCTACTTCACCCCCTTCTAAAATATTAGGTCACCTATGCCCCTTCCATAAATTTGGAGGAAAAACTACTGCACACGTCCGTTGTGTAAAAAAAGATAAACAAAGCTTTTTGTGATGCAATAATAAAAATAAAACCTCAGCCTAAACCCCTAAAAGACAAGACAAATAAATGGATTAGTGTGAAATTAACAACTAAAGAAATTTTCTTTGGAAAAATTAGGAATTACAATTGAATACTGGTTGAAATCAAATTAATCAAAATTTAATTAACATGTAACTAATTTTAGGCTCGACTCTCTGACTAGATCCTCAGGGAGCCGCAAACCTATCGCAACATGGCCAGGATACAAATCCTAACCCACTAGACTTAAAAAGGTAGGTTTACCCGTCATTCCTATAAATATCTAAATGTCATTATTCTTTTATTTTCTTAAAGGCCATATCATTATTATTTTCTATTTCAAGAGACTGAGTCATCGAATTGAACCATTTACTCAACTTTATCCTATTATTTGAAAGGGTCTGAGAATCGATTACAATCACGAGTAAAGATCGATCCCTTTCATGATGCTTGGTAATTGGTACCTTATTAATTACATATTAATTTAAAATTTGATCCTTACTTGGTTCCATTTCTTTATATTTAATTATAATTCCCATATATTGAAATAAAATTTTACGAAACAAATTTATTATTCTATATGAGAAAATTGGATTTTCAATATTTTTATTGAATACCAAGACCACCTTTCACAGCCTACTAAAAAACCAGAAGGACGTGATAGTTTTTATCATCTTCTTTCGTACTCTATTGAAAAACCAAAGGACTAAGGTTTTAAAATCAAAATATCTTTTGCACCCTCGAAGATGTAGAGAAACTTGAAAAATCCTTATTTTTATTTTGAAAATGATATCTCGTTATTAAAATAATTTATAGAATCCCTCTTATATTCTACGAGAAATTCCATGTACTACTTTAGATTAGAGACATTGCTTTAATTTTTAGAAATTTTAATTTTATTAAAAATAATTACTTTAAGACTTTGTTTAGACGAAAAGTACTAAACTTAACTCTAAGGATCTAAATTTGGTTGAAGTGACAAACATGTCTTTTAAAGTACACTTTCATCATGAAAGCATCTCAGTAACTCTGAAGGACTTGGTTTTGTGGTAAATTATTAAAACGCTCTTAAGGAAAACCTTCAATGTAAAAGTATTTCGGTAACCCTAATGGATTAGATAACATCATAAATAATGAACTTATACTTAGTGTGTACTTTTAACATGAAAGTATCATGGTAATCACATAAGACTTATTTATAAAGTAAATTACTACAATACTCTTAAGATATCCCTTTAACGTGAAAGTATCTTGGTAACCTAAAGCACTTGAAAGTGATCTAAAATGATGAATCTATCCTTAATGTGTACCTTCAGCACAAAAGCATCCCAATAATCAGATAAAGCTTAGTTCAAAGGTAAATTACTAAACTAACCTTAAAGTGTACCTTTAATGAAAAGTATCCCAGTAACCTACCTTGAATGGGTAACTTGGATATGAGAGATAACCTAAGATGCAAAAGTTGCTAATAAGTCTATAAATTTTTTAAAATTTGCATTTCATACCCTACTAGAGAATTGAAAGAAAGTTCTAATATTCTTTGCACCCCACTAAAGAACCAGAAGAATGCTAAGAATGTTCCCAAACTATCCAAAATATCCTAAATGGATGGTTTCATATAAGAAAAGACCATTTTAACCTCTAAATGCAAAGTTTTACTAAATGATCCCTTAACTTTCATAATTCTCCATAATAGTCCTTATATAATACAAAATACAAAATCAAACATCAAACATATTTAAATCAACACAAAAATTATACCAAAATTCATAAGAAAGGTTTAGCTAAGCACTCTTACCTTAGGACAATTTTTTTCAAGTTTTACAAACAAGTCCCTACACTTTCTAAAATTACAACATGGTCTCAAAAAGGTTAAACATCCTTAATAGTCTACCAAGCAGTTGGCCAAACATTAAAGGTCTTAAAATAATTTTTTCAAATTTGCAATTTAATCTCTAGATTTTCCATATTTACATAATAGCCTAAAAATGAAAAATTCATGTATAAGCGCTTGTTAAAATTGGCCAAACATGGAAACACCTTTCCAAGGCCTTTAAAATTTTGGGAAAATTATTATTAGGTCCCAACAATTTTTAAACATGACAAAATAGTCCAAATAGATTAAAATCAAGAATTTGGCCACCATAATAAACAAGAAAAAAAAATATTTTTACAACATTATTTCATGATTATCAACATATATCCTAATTTCTACCAAGCTCACATCATCATAATCATGCATAAAAATCATGAAATATGGACCTATGAACAAAATTTAGGAATAATCAATCATGAAAATACCAAAGAAAATAGCACAAAATTACATACATAATATACTGACATCATTCTCACAACTAAACATATATTTTTATGATAAAAATTAAAATTATTGCCAATAAAAATCAAATATTAACAATTAAATCAAAAAAATTGATCATAACCTTCAAACTTGACTTTTAAGATGGATCAAAATCGATGAGCGCAAGTCATCAAAAGCTCACCAAAAGAGGAATCATGCATGAAATGAACAAAAATTAAAGTTTTTAGAAGAAAATCTTCTTTAAAAAGCTTTAAAACTTAGAGAAATTTGGTGTTTTTAGCATTTTTTTTTCCTAAAAATAAAAAAATAGCTTCCAAATGCGTTATCCTCCATCTATTTATATGGAGAGGTTTGGCCAAAAGGCTAAAAAAATCCACTTGGCCAAAAATTATAATTATTAATTTATTTGGGCATTTATAATTCAAGATAAGTATCTAATTAATCTTCTCATTTTGCGTGTCATCCTATATGACCCTTTATCTTAATGATAATCAAGATAAAATTAACCACTGACATGGTGAGAAATCAACTAAATTGGTTAGGGAAAATTAGATTGTAATTAAACTAGTTTCCATGAAACTAGCTTATAAAATTCTAACATAAAAAATTAATAAATAAAATTTATTAAAATTAATAAACATAAACAAAACTTTGGAAATGAAAGAAAAAAATCACAATAATGAAAAAAAATTTTGATTAGAAATCCCAAATTCGTAAAATTTTATGAAAAAAATCCCCATGGAAGAATATTAATTTTTTTTAAATGAAAAACTCATAAAATAAATTAGAGTCTTAAAAGCTGAATGAATATGAATTTAATGAAAGTATGTGAAGAATTTTAAAAGTCTTAAGCTTCGAAAAATTTTACTAAAAATTTTATAAAGTAAAAAAACTCAATAGCTTAGAAATGGGAAAAATTTTAAAAATACATTCAAATTTGTAAAAATAAATTGAACTCAATACATTATTCAAAAATTAATTAATAAAAAAGAAAAGATGAAAAACTGAAATCCAAAACAAATTTTATTGCAAAAATTTCACAAGTATAACAACGAGATATTGTGAAAAATTCAATTTTAAATAATAAATTTGATACTTCATGGTATGAAATGCCAATAGAAATCTTTTTTCTTAAATATTTTTTTGAGGCACGTACTAACAAAAATACTACACAAGTATTATCAATATATGCGACGGTCGACTCCCAGAATTTAAAAAAAAAATTGGAACTTTTCAAAAAATTAAAAATTTGACAATGATATTATTTAAAATATAAATTTCAAAATTTATCAAAAAATTTCAAAACTAATTTTTTCTCTTGAATATTCTTCCTTTTATTCGAGCTTTATTCTTTTTTACCCTCATTTTTTTTTGTCTTGTGCATGCATCAGCCATTTAGGTATGACCAAATAGGTTTTGAATATGTCCAACCTACCTAGAGGAAATTAACCTCTACTAAGGTAGTTGCTGGTTTCTCTTTCTCGGACATTTAGGACTATTAAAAAGGCCCAAACAAGGTGTCTACATCAGGTACGAAAGATGATTAATTTAAAAAAAATTAAAAACTTGATTTTCTTATATGAAATAATTAATTTAGAATATTATTTTAATATATGAAAATTATAATCAAATATCAGTCAATAGAACCAAATGAAAATAACAAATATTAAATTAACATATAATTAATAAACGCCTATTATCGACTATTATAAAAGGGGTCGATCCTTACTCGTGATTGTCGCAACGTACCCCGGGGTGGATCCTCGCAGATCTAAGAGTGTGTACGACTTAAAATATTTTCCTGACTTGGAAAATATCTTCTCGAATAAGATTATTCTTTGGCGATGTGATGTGAACGAGAATGTATGATTCTCAACTTATTATACAGTGGGAGGGACCATAAGACGAATTACTCATCTTCTTGGTCTCGTATGACCATCACAAAATGGCCAACACATGGAGTCGCCACCGATCATTTCGGGCTAGGCATGATCGGATGCCTATTGAAACCTATGTTTTGAGTTACGAAACT